>JAIPRL010005772.1:0-30407 GCA_025469235.1 Pemphigus obesinymphae
TTAGTGACATCGATTATATTATAGTGTATTTTTTGGTACGAATTACCGACCTAGCTTAATCTGTGGCGTTCACTTAATTAAACAAGGTAACCTGGACTCATTCCTAACTCAGCGCGAGTCGCTGCAGGCAACTGCCAGACATCGTAAGATCTGTAGTGGCGCAACAGTGTCTATTATTCATACGAGGCGGTAGTATCAAAACACCCCGCATCAATATGTGTAGAAATAAGAGATATACTAGTATATGTTTTATACTAGGTAAACGTAAGCCATATATGTTAACTCTGTCTAAGAAAAAATGCCAATAAACAATAGGTACTCACTTGACAACACTGATGAGTTTTGTGTAATTGTTTAACTAGTATATACTTAAGTACATTATAATATATTGAAAAGTAATTTGTCGAATATTTAATAATTTAACCTATTTTATTTCTAGTTATAATTTCACCTGAGATTCCATTAGATGGCCCTGAGCAACCACACAGAGGTTTCAAATTTCGCACCAATTGTCCCAAGTTTCATTCTTTTAAAGTTTTCTTTCTTACCTTCAAAAAATTCTCGAGGACGATCACTAAAATTAGGGTGGACTGTCTTAAAATGTCATTCCAATTTTGCAGGTCTTAATGCATCATTACTGAGCACGATTGTAGCAATCACGCACTGTGGACTTATCTCTTTATTCACTATAATATCAGTAAAACTAAATTTAATATAATTAGCATTTTATTTTCGGTGACATGTTTAATGTCAATTATAGAACCAAAAAATGGAAATCAAAACGTTAATTAATCGGACAACGAACGAAAAAATGCGTTTTTCACAAAGTCGTGTTGTGTACTAACTTCAAATAGAAATTGATTAAATACGAAATGAAAAAGAATAATAGTATATATACTTTTTGTAGATAATAATATACTATATATATATATATATATATTATTGTCGTCAGATTATAAGACATTTAGACATTTCTTATAACTACATATGAGGAATCATACCGAGTTTGAATTCAATCGGGTATGTGGAAAAGAATTTTCAGTAAAATCCCTTAGAAGGACTTTCGGGAGAATTGGCCAAGCGTACCTCTTAAAAAACGCTAAACCAACATTAGTCACGTCAGAATGATTTTTCGATCGTCAATAACGCCAATGTTATAGAAAAATAAAAAAAAAACGAAATTCGGGGGAAATTTGGTATATTACACCATCTATACAATAGTGGTATTCCGAGTGCTCTATAGTTAATACTAAATGTGTCATTAAAATTCCAAAAAGTAACGCCCACCCCCCCACCCCCAAAAAAAAATAAAAATAACATGAGAATAATTTCACATCTTCAATATTTTATAAATATTTATTATTCATTTAATTTTTATTTTATATTCATTGGATTTACATTAAATAAATCAAATTTAAATATTAATAAATATTATAAAATAAATATTTTATAAATGTTAGAAACAAATCTTTTATAAGCATTAGAAAATTGTTAAAAACAAACAAATTTCATGCAACAAATTTTGAGTAGGCCTTAAATGAACCCCGGGACATTCTCTATCATACAACCTATACATTAGCTATCGGGCTCCCTATCGGGATTACTTTACAGTCGAAAGTTCAAGTACATAAATACAGTATATACATGGTGATCGATCTAAACAAAAAAATGTTCCAATATGGGGTTAAAGTTAGAACCATATCTGAATATTCCTTTAATGAAATCTACTGGGTAGTTAGGTTGGGGTGGTCAATTATTATTTAAATGACCAGCCCAAACGATTTGTTCGAGAAAGTTGACATTTTCAGAAAATATTCCTTTAATGACATAGATACACGCACAGGGAGGATTTCATGAAATTTGACCTAAGGGGGAAAATGGTGGGAGGTAAATTATTATTCAATGCTTAGCCCAAACTACTTGTCATATAAAGTTGAGATTCTCAGAAAATATTCCTTTAATGACATAGACAAACGTACAGAAAGGATTTTTTTTTATTTGACCTTAAAGGGGAAAAAGCGGATGGGAGGTAAATTATTATTCAATGCGTAGCACAAACTACTAACCGTAAAAAATACTAATTAAATTTTAAAACTGTTAATGGTCGAAGTGCGAAGCTGAGTAATTCATTTCGTAGGTACCTATATATAAGTTTATAACTATAACCATAACATATAGATACTATAAATATAATACTAAATATATATATACTAACATATTTAATATATAGTATTATACAATATTAAATAAGAAATGTTTATTAATTATTGATTTTTGATTTTAATTTAAATATTTGTTTCTTAATAATTATAAAGGTTATTAATAATGATTGTACATTGAATATTTATATTTGAATATTAGTTAAATAATTACTCAATATTTAATTCTAAATCACAAACAAATATTTATTAATATTATAAATTGGGAATTGTTATTTAGACCCCTATTCCGGCTCCCCTAGAGTGTTAAATATTAATGTAGGCAGTGATTATTTTTTTAAATATATGTCCTATTAAGCCTCAAACAATTTGAATAAATTCTGTATATTAGGAAGGGATTTATAGAATAATCCTTTATTAAGAATGTTTGTCCTTCAGTGTCTTTAGTGTTAAACAACTACTGATATGTATTTATAGATATGAGGCATAATAATAATAATTATTTTATTGGGTACCTACATATTATAATAACTTATATAATAATAATATAGCTACGTAGATAATAAAAATATTTTTGAAAAAGTATAAAAAATTTTTTACGTAAATCGTAAATCGTAAATTGGAAATATTCTCAATAGTACAAACAGTAAATATTCTATTACTTAATTTTTTGCAGTGTTGAGCATTATTTAAATAAATTTATCTATAGATAGATTTTTACTTATATTTTAATTTATCTAGAAAAATAATAACAAGTTATCTAAGTAATTATCTGAGATTGAAATTTAGCTTATATAAGCTAATTTATCTGGGAAATTTTTTTTTATGAAAAAAAAATTGTTATTATTTTAAAGTAAGAAATTATTTTTTACAATTTAGACATTGGCAATAAATAATAATAATAAGAAAAATATAATAAATCTACTATGATTATTATTTATACAAGTAATTTATAAAAATTAAATTAATAAAAAAAAACATATTTTAAGATAATATAATGAATATGAAGGTCAATTAGGTAAATTTAAATTAATCATTCCTTTTTAAACTTATAAATAAAAATATAATTGAATTATAATTACAGAGTGTACACGGTTATGTTTGAGTAAGTAAATTTGAAGTTTTCAATATTAATTAATTTAGAGATGATATAATTCATAAATTAGATATTAACACAGTAACTAATAAAATGATTATTAACAGATGAATTAATAGCAGATAACTTTAATGTTGATCTAGAAATTAGTAAGTAAACAATTATAAATATATTTATATATTTTTAATAAAATATAAATTTTATATAAAACATATTATGTACCTATTCGTTACTTATACTACACACTTAAAAAAGCTATATAAGAATATGGTTAATTCTTATGCACATTTTTTCTTCAAAAATTAAAAAAAAATTAAAGAAAATAGTGATTTCTATAATAAATACATACTAATTAACATTTATTCATTTTAATTTAATTATGAAAATATAAATTTAATTTAAAATTAAATAAAGTTACTATAACTTAACTTAATTTATAAGCTAAATTATATAACAATAAACATTGAGTGCTACCCAACATTAAGTTTCGGGATATTTTAGATTTTAAAAAGCATAAAATACTATTGATGAAATTTAGCACATATATTTATATTATGTTGTTTTGAATATTCCATATAAGGAGTAAAAAAACATAATAATAATAATTGGGGTCATTGAGTGAAATGGGATAATTAGTAAAATTGCTTCAAATTATTCAATAAATTACGATTTTTGAGCAATTTTTAAAAAATAAGAGTGTTAGCAAAACTTCAAATGTATATTCAATGGTAAAAAACAAATTGTGCCATATTATATACAGTAAAAAAATATACAAAATATACAACATTTTCATTAATAATATATTTAATATAATATTATTGAAAATATTATCATAAAAATAACTTTTTCAAATGTTATTGCAAACTTGTAATATTATTAAAAAATTCATGAATTTTGAAAAATCAAGTTTCTTTTTGTTTTTGTTCTTAAAGTTTTGTAAATTTCGAATTAGTAAGATATACAATATCCTTTATCATTTTCAAAATCAACATCTTAAAATACACATTTTAAAATTAGTGAAAAATTCGTATAGAAAAGTAGATAGGTACTATACTGCATTTGTTCCAAATATGTTTATAAGCTATTACTCATAATTAATCTAATGAAGTTGTGAGGTTGAAATATTTATTTACTATACATACCAGCTATCTTTTTAAAATTGTATCTTTGTTTATATTTATATTATATTATAATATATCTTTGTTCATAGTTTCATCACTAAGGATTATTAATATATGAACTATACGACTATATAAATTAACATACATTTTATTGATAGATATTAGGTGGTCCAAAACAATAATATTGATCGCATGAATATTGATATCGTTTTACATGATAATAATATTAAAGTAAAAATTTTCAACTTTAAATTTACGTACATTTTTATTAAAATATATACAGATACTTTACACAAAAATTAATGAAGGTACATTTTTGTATAATAAACCCAATTTTAAGTATTTCTTGGAAATATTTTATTTAATGATTATATTTTTATATTTTATTTCAATGTATTTATAAATTACGTATTTAAAGTACATATAAGTACAATAAGTATAATAAAATAATAATTTATATACAATTAATTAAAAAAGAAACACACAGTTTTGATCAATTTAAATGGTATCAATGTATTATATCGTATGTCAATATGGACATATCTGAATAAGTATTTCTTTGACGAGTAATCTTTTTATTTTACAATGATGAATTATTTTAGATTTTGTGTTTTTGTATATATACATTATTTTGGGGAAAAAAAATCAATTGGAGATTTAAAATAAAGGGATTTTTAGACAATAAATGCATTCTAGTTGGTCCTTAAAAAAAACATGTTTGAGGTTCTATAAGAATGAATAATAAGTATAACTAACTATATTTTGTACGGTAATGTATTAAGAATCTAATAAATGCAGTGAAATTACAAAAAAGTAAAAAACAATTGTTATGATAACGGATTTATTCATTATATTATTGGCCATTTAAAGGTCAAATATTATTTAAATAAAGATATATGTATATAAACTAGAAATATATATATACAGAGTGTAACTGGACTATTAACAGATGCAATAACATTTTTTCTATTGAATATTTTAAAGTTATTGGTTTTTTAATTATTATAACAACCTGGTGCCATAACTTAAATATTTTAAAATTAAATTTTAATGTTTAAAATTCAAAATAAAACATGTAAAATTTATTTTTTCCAAGAAATAGCAAAATAAGATTTAATAATTCCTTATTATCACTTCTTAGGATGATAAATCGATAATTTATTTCGAATAAATATGACTATATTTTATTTAATATTTTCTAAATCCAAAGAAATACAATTGTCTGACATAGCACTTTCATATTGTTCTTTTTTTATACTTTTCCAAAATGTTAAAAATCGTAAAAAAGCCTCACTCTTTCTACAATGTTCTAATTATTCAATAAATTAAATATGACTTTTGCTTTTACTTTTTCTGTTCCATTGAATTATTTTGAAACTACAAGTAGTTTCATCACTCTCCACGTGGTAAATATATTTTTTCTCTACACCTACAATACCTTGGCCGGTACTTAACTACTATTTTCCTATTTTATTACCTGCCATTATTTTTCGTTACCTATTTAGTGTTTTATTTTCATCATGATTTATTTAAATCGAACTTGGTATTTGTAATTGTGCGTCCGATACCACTGAATCGAGGGCCTCTCATGAGGTTTTGTTTTATTTTTTGTTTTTATATATATAGGTATATGTTAGTCATAGAATGATGTATACTCTCGTTGACCCATTAGGTATATAATTTTGTTTTAATCGATTCTGTTGGAGTTTTACGATAGTCGAACTTTTTCAACAAATAACTTAAATAAAATATATCATTCCCCTTAATAAAAACCACAGTTCTTATTCATTTATTTTATTCTTTCAAAATTCATCCTTACACACATAAAGATCCGTGATACAAATCGGATTGTGATTGGCGACCCTTCCGTATTACACGGGTTCGTTACATAACGCTCGTGAAAAGGGCCCATGAAATTTGCGATACGTCAAAACTAAAATAGCTAAACAATTGGCTGATTCTATTTAGATATAAATTCTGGTAACATTTTACCATCCCAATGAACTGTAAAAGGAAAATCATAACGAAAACCTCTTATTCCACGAATTGATACTCTATTAAAAGCAAGTTTAAAAGTATTTAAACAAACTGTTTCAGCTGTAGTTGCTAAAATATATGTGGTATTACGATCACTAAATTTAGTATGATCTTACGCTGACGCAACAGCTCGGTTAATTATATTTTCAGAATTTTGCTAGGGCATCTCAGAGAAAGAATTTTGAAATATTCAGCACTATCACTTATACTTTTCTCATTACAGCTACAGGTATTTAATACTATAGGTATGTCTTTTAATTTCGAAACACTTACATTCCTTTTATTTTTCTTAAAATTACTTCAAAATCCTTTGCCGTTTTATTTTTTTTTTTTACTAAAAATTCTTATTAAGTCCACTCATGAATCATTGTTTACTTTTTTCTCATTGTGTCTTTAAACATTTCTTGTCTTCTTGTAATTTGATTACATTATATCTTTCTCGTTGATGCGCTTGAGAGACCTTGAAATATATCATAATCTTAATTAAAATGTAACACGTTCTGATATTATATGAATCAATATTATGGGGTAAGGCAATAGAAAAACAAAAACAAATGTATGCCCTGTAATTGAGTGGCATTCTAATATATTTATACCTACTATAATTATATTAAACTTATATCTATTAGATTCGTTTATAGAATTTAATGATCTATGAAATGCATATAATTCAATGTCTATATAAAAACACCAGAACGAAAAAAGTGTTTTGGTTGTAAGTATATACATCTACAGCAGTTAAGAAAAATTATATCTGTTAAATAGTGTGAAGTTATTGTACTACACAATTCAAATATATAATCACAAAAAGTAATATTTTATTTGAAAAAAATTATTATATTACCTATTTTAATTCTAGGTGTAGAAAATGTAATAAATTGTAGAGAACCTACAGGTAATTTATTTATAAGGAATTTCTCCTAAATATTTTATGATATATTATATACAATATATATATATATATAACTTATCCAATTTCAAAACTAAAAAGTTAAAAGAACTAGTAGAAATATTTTAATATTAGCAAAATTTGTAGAAGATTTCCAGATAATGACACATAACCTTATAGAAGATATTATTTAAATGGATATAACCGCAAATAAAGATACTACTACAAGAATATACTGAAGCAGAAGCTGTGAATAGAAGACATAGTACTTTAATGAGTAAATAACATTAAATACTTAGGTGTAATAATTAATGCGCTGGGTTATACACATATGAAAATATATGCGTCTGACAAATGCATAGTTGCTCTAAATACAGTTTTTAAATACATACTATTGTCAGTAAAAAACATTTTGACGCTATAATAAAATATTATGATTTATCCTATTGCGCTACACTCATTTAAGACATGCGCTACGACAAAATTGAGGGGTACTTGAAATATTTGAAAGAATCATACAACATAAATATTTAGCCCTAAGAAAATCTAGAACACAGGATAGTATAAGCGAGTTACTAATTAAAATGTAAGATGTATGCTAGAATATACGGTTATCATCGCAATAGTAAATGCAGGAAAATAAATTGGGAAGATACTTTAGAGAGAAAATATGAACATTTTATGAGGGACGTAACTAATTGACACTAGATAGTAACATACCACTAGGTTCTCCTAGACAGAAATGGGTGGGTAGAGTTTAAAAATAAATTAATATGCTTTAAGTTAATAATGAAGAAGTGATGGATGTATAAAATATATCATAAATGATATATTGCATATATTATAATTGTAAATAGTTATGCATTTATATGAAATTTCATAATGGAGATCCATTATATGCATAAGTAGAAAATACAAATAATACTATATAATGAAATTTACATTTAGCAACAACTATAGAATTTCATAAATAGTAAAGTATTTCTTTAAGCTAACTCTCTAAATCACCGGTAAGTGATAGATTGAACAATAATAATTGTTATTTACACTATCTATGATATTTGATGGCATATTGGTAAAATCCTTCATATTTCCATAATAAATTTTCATGTTCCATAAAATATATTATATAGTTTGATTTGGATAGATTCAATCGAATTTAAGATTTATATGAAGCTCCAATTCTATATGATATTTTCATATTTCCAATGGCCAGTTGTATATTCACTTATTTTATTCAATGAAGATTGTAATTTTGAAAATGTCATTTGGAGCTATAATATTGCCACTCATTCGAGTTATTAAGCTTCATTCATCTTACCAAGTGTATAAAATACAACATTTGAATGTATTTAGTTCGATTACGATGCTCCATGGATGCTTCCTTAAATTTAATATTTGAGTTGTATTGGGAATCTATTATTCACTAAATGATAAAGTCCAGCCCATTACAATACCAAAATTGGCAGAGATTCGGCTACGGGTCACAAATCTGTGGATTTCCGTCACTTTGTGTGAAATATTGTGAATCACACGTAATCGACTGCATAAAAACTCCTGAACAAAACCTATATTGCATTAACTGTGGAGAAAGCCACACAGCCAACTACCGTGGATACCAATGGTAACAGCGTATCCTCAAAACCACAACCTCAAAAAATCTAGCTACCGTCAAGAAAAATAATGCTCCAACTAAGAAACTCCATCATCCCAAACCTCAACCGCAACCCAGCCCCAAACCACGATACCCCGCAGCTATGCCCACGCTGTCTCAGACTCGCAAGTTACACAATCTCATACACCAGACTCCTACAATTAGATTCTTTGAAATTTTAATTTTAATTTTAGGAATTCTATCACAGCTAGTCAGGGCCTCAAGAGGGGGGGGGTCTGGAACCACTGCTCCGTACTTATATCTGGCCCTGGTAGAAATATTACTATACAATGCAGTACACATTTAACAAAAACAATAGAATTTCATTAATAGTAAATCATTTCTTTAAGCTACCACTATAAATCACGGTTAAGTGGTAAATTGAACAATAATAATTGTTATTTACACAATCTATGATATTTGATAGCATGTTGGAAAAACCTTCATATTTCCATAATATATTTTTATGGAAAATCCTATAAAATATATTAGATAGTTTGATTTGGATAGATACAATCGAATTGCAGATATTATATATAATGCTTTACTTCTGCATGATATTCTCATATTTCCAATGACTAGTTTAAATTTGTTGTATATTCTCCCATATTATTTAACAAAGATTGTAGTTTGGGAAATGCCATTTGGAGCTATAATATTGACACTCGTTCGATACTAATCATTCTTCCTGCCAAGAATTCAAAAGAGAACATTTGAATGTGCTTAGGACTAGTATAATTATCCATGGTTGCTTCCTTAAATTTAACATTTGGGTTGTAATGAGAATCTTTTATTAAGAAACTTTTAAAAGAGAAAAATTATTTTTAGTAATTAAAGTGGTCCGATTAAAATTGTATAAAATATTCGAATTCATAAATATATTCAATAGGTTTTTTATCGGTAATTTTATATGAAACGTTTTAAAATTCCATTAATATATAAAAAATGTTTTTTGTTTTTACATATATTTATTAAAATCAATTTTTTCATTCCTGAGCATTATTTTTAGATATATTGAAATTGAGCGTTATTTATTTATTGAAACCTCATCTAATGCCCTTCTTGAGTGCTCATAAATTTAATAAGCAATTGAGTACGGAAATTTATTAGTACATTTTTTATAAATTTAATAGGTGTAAGTACATATTTTTAAGCGTGGTTGTTTTTCATCAAGAAAATTAAAAATATTGATTTTAACAATATTTGTTCAGTATTCACTAAATGATAAACTTAGAATACGTAATAGTTTCTCGGATTTTTTTAATAGGGTGACAATGGGGTTCATGAAAAGTTTGGTGACAGTATGGCAAATACTATTTTTAGAAAGCTCTCGGTATGTATTTTTAACTTTATAATGAGGCTGATAAACTGTTTATAATTGGCAAATATTTTTGGAATCCAGTGGTTTAAACTATCTAATGAATGATTAAAACTTTCCAGTAAACTTTTCACAATATTAATTTTAGTTGTAACGATATGATTGGGATATGTAATTTTATAGATATATAGATTTATATTGCTAAATTGTGGTTCGTCTAGCGCCCTTAATGAAATGTGCCAATAATGCATATAATTATTGGTGCACTTCTCTTAAATAAAATATTTTTTCTGATCTTCGTGTATAATCTAACTTTATTATAGTCTCACATTCAGGAATTTAATTATTATTTATATTAAGAGTAAATATATATTTAATATTATAATTTACACAGATGTAGAAGTTGGACCAATTACTGCATGTAAGTTATACTAACTATATTCGTTACTTCGTTAATATCATTTAAATTGACTTTATTTCTAAATGCATAGTATATAGACAGTATCGTTATAAAACTATCAATTTTGAGTATTAAAGAAATTTAATAAAATTCAATTATTCCCCTTTCTTTTTTATTTCATACCATTTTTCCAACTTTCAAAAAAATAATTATTGCCCTATTGTTTTAGCACGTCAGTCAACTATTTAAATTTACAAAGGTTTATTAAATTACAAAATATATATTATAGGTATATATAACAATAATAGAATAGTATAATAATCGAAATCTAGAAAAATATATACTTGTAGGTACAAAATCATAGCGTTCTATTATACAGAAATACAAAATGACTTAACATTACATTTTGATAGAATCCAATAATTATAATTATCTAATGGGCGATTACAAGTTTTCAAAAAGCTTTCCTGAAGTTTCATATTGGTTTAATGTTGTAAGAGTATGATTGGAGTTGTAGTTATATTATCGCTTTGTGAGGGTACTATTTATTTATTTTTTTCATTTCATGGTTTGAGTGTGCAATCTGTGTCCAGTAATACGCGTTACTGTTATAGATGTGGTTGTAATTTTAACGTATCTTTATTTATATGTAACTACAAATTTGTTCTATGATCAATATTATTATTAATATTAACATATTATTTTATTAAACACAATGCCATTAAATATATCATATCCAGTCAAACAGAAAAACAATTATGAATATATAATGGATACAGCCAAAAACAGGATAGACTTACTAAACATAAAATAATTTTGAGGTTCAACAAAAATCAAAATTGTTCAGGACGAGTATGCTAATATATAGTTTATAGAATTTGGAACGAAACAATTAGGTTGTGTGACCAATTGTTCACAGACGATACTTAATACGCATATATATAATTATATATTTTACATATTTATAGATACATCGTCATAAGATTTTTACGAGAAAAGGCAGCACGAGTATTATTTGTCTGTATTATTAAATTACCCACTGAGGATTTGTAAACAAAAGTATTGGAAATAATTAACTCTATTAAGGCTGAATAAAGGCTAGAAAAGTCAAAATATCTTTCAAAAAAATTGTTGGGGATGGTTTGATTAGGTTAGTGGAGTTAAATACTTCAGGAATAGATTTTGGTGTACTTATGTCGATAGGTCTGGTTTGTTCTAGTACTGCAAAGTGATTATAAAACATGAAAAAATGTTTGCTTTTATTTTTTTTGGTATTAGGTTCTAAAGAGCAAGAACTATTTATATTATCAATCTATTACGTTCATATACGTACAACTGTTCATATATCCAATTAACAGTGAAGAATTTGAACCAAAATTATAAGTTAAAATAAAATTATTTTGACGAGCAGTTAATTTTAAAAGCGAAAAAAAGTTGCAGTTTTGCCTCCTGATTATGGTAAAAAAAAAAAAAATAAATTTATATATCAGGCCACGCATTAGCTTTGAACATTGGAATAATTGGTAACAATTGATAAATTTTGTCCATTTTCATTTTTTATATATCCATATTAAACATGTACCTATGTTATGATATACATTAGAAAAGCCCATGAAATTTACCATAATTTAAAATAAGAAAAATCATCACTGAACAACTTCCGAAAGCCATCGTATAACATACATCTGTTTAATAAAAATATACGATAATTTAAAGTTTTTTTATATATACATATCATGAGTTTTCTTGGTTTTAATAACTTTTAAGTGTTTTTGTCTAGTGTCTAGTGTAAAATAAGGTTAGATGATTTATTTTGAGAACTTAAGAACGCACTTTATGCCTGAATTATTTAGATTTTTGCCAATAGTTATTTTGTATTTTTTTAATACGATTTTAGATTGTAATAATTTATGAAAAAATCTTTGTTTATTATAGAATATTAACTTGTTACATAAAAACCCAGAACTCAATACTTGGAGATGGTTATCCTTCGAGTTTCACAAAACCAATCCATTGATTTTGCCGTAAAGGATAAGGTTAAAAAAAGAGTTTTTAATTTTATATTTAAGTATTAACCTACATTATTTAATTAATAAACTTATATTCAAATTTTGGCTTTATTCATCTTGAACATAACTTTGATTTGATATACCCTTCTCTGGCATTTTCCCCACAGACCTTTCCAGTTGATACTGTCACCAGTTGGACACACCATTTAACTGACTGTGTTGATATGGGATCTTCAAAAACTCGAAATTTAGGGTCTCTATTGTTTTTAAATATCTCTGAAAACATTTATTTGTCAAACATCTCATCAATGAAAGAATAGAAAGGAACTACGTTAACCAGTCCATTAAATCTATATAGTTGTATGCTTCAAAGTTCAATTTAAGTGGCAAGAATGCTTTAATAGACGGCTACAAATATTGGTTGGATAAATGGTGAAATTCACTACATTGAAATATATAATTTTTTAGTGGTTCATTTATCTCCCGCATGCATTTCAATGAGCCTCCCTTTCGACATTTGTTCGAACATTTAGATGGTGTAAATACTGGATCATCGTTTTTTTCTGGAAGCATCGGAAAAAAATTACCTAGTTGCATGAAATTACCAGTTGCTAGTTTTAAAAAACTAAATTAGAGGAAATCAGATAAATTTAATTTTGGAACGTCCAACTATATAGATTTAATTAACTGGTTAAATGCTCCCTTTCTTCTACTTCATTAATGAGATGTGTGACAGATGAATGTATTCCGAGATATCTAAGGTCATTATTATTTTACAATATTTAAGACACTAAACAAAACACTTTAAAGTTATTAAAACCAAGAAAACTCATAATAATATGTAATATAAAATTAATTAAAATTTTCAAAATTTATCAATTTTTCCAATTTTTATATTATTTTATTTAACAGACGTATTGTTACGTGTTACCGTCAGAAATAGTTCAGGGATGGTTTTTATTATCTCAAATAATAGTAAAATTCATGGGCTTTTATAATATATATCATAACATAGGTACATGTTTAATATGTACCTGTATGTATAAAAAAATGAAAATGGACAATATTTACCAATTGTTACCAATTTTTCCAATTTTCAAAGATAATCCGCGACCTAAAAATATAAAAAATATTTTTATTATTATTTTTCCCATGATCAGAAGGAAAAACTGCAATTTATTTTCTATCATAATTCGATAATCGATATTTTTCGTTTTTGGCCTACCCTACTGTAAAGTGCTTTTATCTTTATTATCAATATTTTTAGATTTTATATTGGAATTTATATTTTTATTTGGAGATTTCGGTATAATTATCACGAGGACATAAGCCATGGTCACAGACTGCTACACATAGCATACGATAAGTGCACGATATTAAGTAAACATCACTTAATTAATTATATTATTTATATTACTTATATTACACACGTAAGAATTTATATTTTAAATAAAAAAAGGACAATTTTATGTTCGAAAAATGTCAAAATTGATTACAAAAAAATGGGATCGCCATAAATTATAACAGAGCATAAATGTAGGCGTGTGTATCAAGAGATATGCGAACAGCAATATTCTTCTTGTAAATAAAATCGTTATTTTGATAATTTACTGTATAGTACTATATTTGGTGGTAGTAATTGAATTCGTATTTAGGGTAGGATTAAAATATACTTAATATTAATAATATTGGTATTTAAATACTTTTAGATGTCCAAATTCCTCAAACACGTAAGTATTACTAACCATATTCGTTAAAATTAATTATATTTCTGGAAATATGGATACTATCGTTTTAAATTTAATTTATTGATTAATTTTATACCATTTTTAAAAATCTATTATTAAGTAAAAACTATTAGAAGGCTTTAAGATGAATATTATCTTGCTGCATTTAAATGGAAAGTACTCAGAATAATACATGATCTTTGTAAACATGTAAAAAAAAGGGACTGGAAAATCCGGAAATATTTTGACAGATCACGCATAGCCTAAAAAAGTAACGCTGCTAAGAATAGTATTAGAAAGTGTCCTGCAAAGGTGAATACCACTGGGATGACCAAAATAAAAATATGAAAATAGATAAATGGAAGACGTGGAAAAACAACAAATTTAGATAAATAAAAGAAATAATGGTTAAAAAAGATTAGAAAAACCCTATTCTGAAAATTAAACTTTCACGCAGAATTGGCTTCTTGGTATATAATAAACACAATAAAAATAGTAAAATACAAATACAAAACTCCTCTTTTTGAATAATAACGAAGCGTCATATTAATTGAGGTTTACTTAATGTATATTATATACACATATATATATATTATTTTTCAAATTTTTTACATAAATAAAAAACAATTATATGGATAAATTAAAAAAATATTTTAAATCTGTGTATTATTTAAAGAATATAATTAATCTAAAAATCAATTATTGCTGTTTAATTTTGAATTAAATATATCTATTTTAGTGAATTATGAATTCTAAAATATGGTCAAATCGTTAAAATTCCTAAAAATATAAATTGTTCATAAACACAGTTTTTCAAATTATAAATTGATTTAATAATTTAATGGAATTACGTTTATATTTAGAATGTGCTATTCGAAGTGAATAAAAAATTCCAAAATGTGAACTGAATTCCTCATAGTCTGTAATATACATAATTATAATACTAAATTATTCAGATGAAAAATTTGATTTCACACATTAATTAGTCACAATATATTTACCCTAATTTTTGTTTTTATGTAAAAATCAATATTTCAATATTTATTATAAAATATTATATATTATGTTTTAGCGTATAGTAAAGCCTACTATACATTACTCAAAGATTATAAAGGTATGAATCATAATGTTTTTAATTGAAAACAAACTATTTTAAAAATTTTATGTCAAAAAATTGACATTAACCTATAGACAATAGATATATTTTTAGAATAAACCATATTGTACAATGATATTTTTTTTTTTGTTATAATAACTATAACGTCCTGCATGTGAATATACATCTTTAAATTATTATTATCATTGATATAAATAACATATTACATTATAATCATATGTTTATCATAAAAAAAAAACTATCAATATTCGGTCCTCGGACAAGATAGTGTAATATTATTATTTTAAATTATAAAAAAAGATAATTCATTGAATTCGAAAGGAGATTATGATAGAAATATTGCAAAATTTTAAATAAACTAAAATGAATATTATATTTCCAAGATATTTGATTTTTTGGAAAATTAAAAAGTTACTGGTTTTAGTACAAATGCATTGATTTTAACATTTAATTTTAATCACTCCAATTTTTTTCATTTTTAAAATTACTATAAAAAATTTTTTATTCAAATTAAATATAGGGTTAACATTTATAGGGTCTCCTGTCTATTTAATTAATTTATACAAAACACCTATGGTTAAGTCGGATATACCTCCACTACAATATTCTCATATCAAATATGACACTGAAAAAGTTGTGATCAAATTTTCTTATTATTGTAGATTAAGAGCGATACAAAAAATATATTGATTTATACTATAGATGCCAATATTCAACTTTTTAAAGTTTTTCAATAAACACGTAAGAAAAAGACATTTAAAAATTGAGGAAAAACGGTATTAGCACAATTTTGTTCAAACCGAATATGGTTTTTTCATTATAATTTCATAAATAATGGTTCTAAATTTTTTAAATTTGCATATAAAATGTATTTAGATATTAACGTAAATGATTTTTGTAGAATATTTTCTCCAATTTTGCACTATTTTTAGCAATTTAAACATTGAAGATTTTCATCGTTAAATGTAAATTTTATATTAAAAGGTCGGATATTTTAATACAATGTTAAAATTTCATCATTTATTCGCTATATACCATTGTTCACTCCTTAAACTTCTCGATGTTTTCAATGTATATATATATATATATATAATTATAGTAGTAGTATTTAGGGGGTTCTAACTCCGCCACCCGCCACCCGCAAACTACCGCCACCCACCACCTACCGCCACCCACCACCTACCGCCACCCAACACCTTCCGCCACTCTGACGTCACCCTGCACCACTCCATCACGACACTGCTGCACCGCAGCCGCAGCACCCTTGTTCCTTATCTCTTATCAGTAGATAATAATCTATTACCTCATCACGTGTTCCTTATCTCTTATCTTATCACATGTTCCTTATCTCTTATCAATCGATAACAGGTTCTCTCGGTAATCTCTTATCTTATCACTTGTTGTTTACATAACCTTATCAGTTGATAACAAGTTCTCCCGTTAATCTTTTATCTTATCACTTGTTGTTTACATAATCTCTTATCAGTTTATAACGAGTTATTTTAGGAATATCTTATCTTATCACATGTTGTTTACATAATCTTATCAGTTGATAACGAGTTCTCTTAATAATCTCTTATCTTATCATGTATTGATAACGTATCATTGCAGGAAAAACATTTTGGATCCATTTTGTATTGGATCTTTGCAGGAAAAAAACTTTTCGAGACCGTTTTTTTTCTCTAAGTATATAATTTCCCACTACTATATCATTTACCATCACAAGGTCATGCCGTCATACCTTCTCCATTATATATATTATACATACATTTTTACTTATATTATTTTTCAAAACTGAATATTATTTTTATTTTATATTAAATCGTAATGGTGATTAACCTAATAGACTTGTACATTTAAAGAGAAAATATACATTAAGGTTTTTATAATAATTTCCCATACATCTTACTTTAGTTTAATATATTATAACCACATTATTATATGTATATTAATATTTGCAAACGTTTGTACATAAAATACAATTAACTAATATATGTTTTAAGTATCATTATTTACAAGTATAACGAATATTTTTCCCTATATATGCTTTTTATATAGCTATTACAGAGAAGTTAAACACTATGATAATTTTAAATAAATCGAACTAAATAATTTGTGTACAAGTATGTCATCTCCCACCACTAGGACATACCAGTACCGTTCCATCGGGTATTACCCCACCTACCTTCTCCAATATATTATATTATATTATATATATTTATACTTATATTATATTCAAAACCGAAATCGCTTATCGTTTGTTTTTTTTATTTTTATTTCCCGCCGTATATTCTTATTACATGCAATATGTTATTATTTTTTTAAATTATTATATTTCCCGCCGTTATCATTACGTAACCTATGGTGTCCATCGTCCGGTGATGGGTTTCAATATCTATTATCGGTGGACACCGATCATGTTAGCCATCAGTAACGGACACCACACTTCCACCCCTGGCAGCCCTCCTTTTCTGTCATCGTTGTCCTCCGGCCACCGCCTCTCACCCGCTACTCTTGTAAATGTTTACGGTGTCCAACACCGTGGGACCACAGCGTTCGATGCGCGCCCAACTATAGGACCACTCCACACCCCTCGTCCATGTTAGCGAGTTCATTTTTTTCATTTCCCACCACTAGGTCTACCGTTTCATCGGATATCACCCCACCTACCTTATCCAATATATTATATTATATTATATACATTTATACTTATATTATATACATTTATACTTATATTATATTATATTCAAAACTGAATATTATTTTTATTCTTCATATAATATAAAATCTAAACATATTGGTAATCAACTTGGTCGTTTTTGACCTATATACACGAGTTAATATGGTCATTAATATATAGTTGTTATAGACTTGTACAATTAAAGGGAAAGTATACATTTTGGTAATATTAATGTCTTTATATTTATTTTTAATATAATAATAATCCATATTAATGTTTGTTAAACATATTGGTAATCGACTTAGCCATTTTAGACCTGTATACACGAGTTGATATGGTGATTAATATATAGACTTGTACACATATAGCTAAAGTAAACATGTTAATTAAGCTATACCGATTTCCAAAATAATTATTTAGCTATTAATCTAGCCTTCTTTTTACTTTTATGCTGATATATTCGGTGGACAATAATTCCGTGTTCGTCAGTCTCGCCGTTTTACTCGAGTATAACACACGCAAATAGTTTTCAGTGCTTTTCATATTTTTGGGTGGCGGTAGGTGGCGGGTGGCGGAGTTAGAACCCCCTAAATATTACTACTAATTATATATTATTTTTATGTGCATTGCAGTAAACTTGACCTTTCTTAATATTTTATTCCATGTAATTTAAAATATCATATATTGTTTCAATAATTTATAAGTAAAAAAAAAAAAAAAAATGTGAGAGAACCGATACGATAGAATGAATATCGTATTTTGCGGCAGTTGATAATGATAACACCCAAATACTATATACAACAATATAGGACAGTTACTACAGAGTTAAAACAGTTAGTCCTTAGTATTATCATTTTGCTCCTTAATAAATCATAATATATTCTAAAAATATTTTTTATTAACCTTTTCGATGCGTTCCTTAAATTGTTAGTGGAATACAAAAATTTTACCAATTCAGATTAGTTCTGTATGACATTTATATTGATACACGTGTGTAGTATAATACTGTCTGAAAGAATGCCGTTTAAATTTATGAAATATTTGAAAAACAAATTAGTTTCTATATCTTATTGTGATAAAAGTACAGAGTACATTATTTCTGTGATCATAAGGATAAATATGTTATTATAGTACGAAACATTATCACAGAATTCAGCTTATTCTGTGATTCTAAGTTATGACAACACATACGAGATGTGACACAAAAATAATGAGACTTTTCTAATAAAACCCAAAATACTTATATTATTTACATTTCGGATTAATGAAATATTATTACAAAATACTTATACAAGTATACTAGCAGTATAAATGAATTTTATATAACACACATTACTTTATACACACTATTTTATGTTTAAATGTTATACTATTTTTTTTCTAACACTTTCTCTATATATATTTAACATATCCGCTATAGTTCTAATACTTATTCAAAGGGAAATAATTATAAAAAAATTAACCGATTTCTTTTATACTGATAGTATACTAAGATAAATGTTTCATAATGATATTTCAATAATGGATATTGTTAATAGTTTGGGTTTCATTGGAAAAGTATTTTAATTTTTAGTCACACCAGGTATATATAGCCATTTATATGACTGTGAGGCTATATATTTAATATATTTATGTAGTATATATTTATATTATACAGTATATATATATATATATGTATGTATTATGTAATATACAAATATACATGCTCACTGTTTAAGCCTTACAAAATCTCAAATCCATTTGACCTACAAAATGCTGTCCTCTGTATAGTTACCTACTTAATTCAATGTTCGTATAATGGATAATACGTCATTATTTTATTAAAAATCATATGAAATCGTTTATATATATACGAATTTTGAAAAAATCGTGTTATAGCCGGTTTTGGTGCCTTACGCCTTCGACCGAAGTCCTCATATTAGCTTTAGATGCTAGGTTTTTGGCCCCGAAAGATTAAGGATTGACATCAGTAAGCTAAGTTTTGATCCGTGTCACTGATAGTTTAAAACAAAACTACCTGGCCTGATTCCCATGAAGGTCACAAAATAGTACCAGATTGAGTTTTGATATTCTGTACATCTTATTTCTGGGGAAGTCACAGACTATTTATCTCCATTTCCCATTTAGACTATAGGTAGTCACAGGTATTTTTCTCCATCGACTGATTAGATAGAAATCTTTGGGAACCTAACCGGACAAGGAGAAAGAACCCCTCAACGTAGCCAAGGAGTTCACTGTAGCGACAACCGCAGTATTTTGACCTATAACCACTGTCGTTTCACAAACAATCAAGATGTAGGCTATAAGCTAAAGTTATTGCCAAACTCAGTAGAAGGGGCACTTCCGTGATATCTAGGATAGTGTGTTAGATCTAATAATTTTAAACCCTAAAAATCTCTTCCTTCATTTAGGATCTAATAATACCAAATTTTTTTATATTATCATTGTTTTTTTCCTATAGTTAATATGTATTCAAGGACCTTTTGCATGTGGATGAACAGTAAATATATATTAAATTATAATATTTCAATAAGATTTCAAATAAAAATAATAATTTGGTCTGATAATACAAAGTATTATTGCCACTTATCAAATTATTTTGCATTAATATGTTATTATGTATTATTATAAAACAATAATCGGCAATTCATATATTCAGGACAAATTTTATTATAATTATATATAAATAAATAATAATACTGTATTTATATTTCACAACGATATATCATATCTACATACAAAATATCTCGGGACTTAATTTTTGTATTTTAAAAATATACTTGGGCCAAAAGTACATATTATATACAAAACATATCTGGACTGCAATTCACAATGTATATTTATGACCATGACATTTAGATTAATAGTATTTAATATTAAGAAATCAATTCCTAAGCAAAATAATAAAAGAAATTATTTATAACGATATTTAGCGATGTGATTCATGTTATACTATCTATTAAATCTCTAAAAAGTGGTTTTTTAAAAATTCATATTATTAACATTTTCAATATTTTAAATTTTAAAAAATACGATCTATATACAGATAAATTTTTATTTTATATTAAGATTTTATTATTATTATTATTATTATTATATAGCCTATAAGAAAAGCGTAACTTCTAATATGAAAAAAAAAAAACGATGTTTTTATTTAATTTTAACGTAATAAATGTATATAAAATGTAGAACCGTCTAATCTCGTTTTTATAATCTTCGAATATTATAATCGAATAATAAATCTTGCATAGACTTTGACGCTCCTGTAACAACAAGTTCAAAATATTCTTTAAAATATTTCTAATATATTAGTAGACAATTACAGACGGATATATCATAGCTATTATGCTATTATTGTTTATCGAAATATGTATTGACGGAGTCATTTGTAAAATGTACCGCTAAATATAATTTAATCATAAAAGTCAACCAAAATATCTTGTAGTGCAAAAACCCATTTTGCGAAGTTAGAGTTTACGATGTAGCAGCAGTTAATAATGATATATCAACCTCGCATATACATATGGTTTATTATGTTTTTATTGGGTGTACATTGTTTATGAACTTTGTCTTTTTTCAACACCGAAAAAAAACCGAAAATGATCAAAGTTTATACATTATAAATTTTTAATTTAACCTATAATTTATCATCTATGTAATATAAATGCAGGTTTTAATCTAATCGCCCCATTACTGGGGCCTACATTACCTACATTACCCATTTTTGTTTAATTTGTTAAAATGTATAAATCAAATGATTTTTTGTGATCAGATATTTTACCAATTTTAATTTTAACAGTATAATGAAAATGTATAAAGCCACTTATCTATTTAAATATATTTACATTATCCATAGTGTAATTAATATTGCGTAACACTTAGAACACTATAGCCTTGGGTTGAAAACCAAAGTAATTTTTACTATTTAGATATTTAGTATTTTTAAATTAAAATTTTAAAATAATTTCATTAGTAATGATATGTCAACCATATTATTCTATTCGAGTTGTTTATAAATTTTATTATAAAAGAAACATGGTTCTCAACTTCAGTTTGTAGATAAAATTTAAACTACTTAAACATACGTTGATAATATTATTTTGGGAAGCCACCGTATACAGTTTCTTATTTATCATTGAAAGAATCTTGTGTATCTTCTTATACAAGGTTAATTCGAATGGAAAATATGGTTGTAAGATTTTTGTGGAGCTCTGCATTGGGTTTCTCAAGAAGATGTCGAATTGCATTCGTTTTTGACTCGAATTATGATAATCTGTCTTATGAATTTGGGTGCTCACTAAAATCCAGTTCTTCATATATTTGGTTACCATTCATCAACTTCGTCAAGTACTCTAAAATAGCGAGTGATTTTATCAACGCTTAAAATATTGTACAATCCAATAATTGGTTTATTGGATTTAATAACATTTTAGACAAAAGCTGGAATGATCCTCTTATTTTTATATTCATAATTAACTTATAAATGAAGTTTTAATCAGTACTACCTTTTGTGTTGGAAGTTGATATTTCTGAATCTATATTAAAAATTTTATAAGAGGTTGTTCAGTGGGTGGCTAAGGAACTCTTTGGCGAGAGTAGGAATAGTATGCCAAGTATAGGTAAACAAGGATTTGGGCAGAAAAATTTCAAGAGATAAAAATTATATAAGAAAATAATAAAGTTTCTAATATGACAGAGAACTAGATAGAGAGGATATTGGGTAGAGTATACAAATATATTTAATGTCGCAAAAAGTTCAGCGAGTAAAGCTAAATTAAGGAAACATGATGAGTTAAATGAGAGGTTAGGAACAAAATAAAGGGGATGTATTTGATGTATTATTTATTTAGAAGGAAAAGACTGAGGCAGTATGATTAGTAAAGAAAATAAGTGTAGATGAAAGTCGGAGAGAGATAAAGCATAAAAGGTGTGGAGGGGAGCTTGATGGAGAGTGATATTATGTGGGGGTAAATGAAGAATATACAGGTGATAGAGTTAAATGGATGTATAGGACTAGGGTGGCTGACAACAAATATTTCTGAGAAAAGGTTGTTTGGGCCGGGAGCGTAAAAAATTATTACGCGCGCCCGGTTACCTATTTACTTCGCGCGCGCCACTTCACATGTTATTTAAACCGACTCGGTCGGCCACACAGTGTGTATATGTGTGAATAGAACCCTAGATTTCCTAACCGGGGTCGCTGAAGTAAACTAGGGCCTATGTAGATGGAAAAGTGTGTGTAGTGTGTATATGTGTGGGTGTGTAGGTATACTTAAAAACTATGGAACGAGGTAAACTTAAAAACTAGTAAAAATGGTAACTTTGGTGTATGGTAATTAAGATTTCATGTATTGCTGGTACGAATAAATATATATGGTAAAAATAATGACTTACGACCCTTTTGGCCCAAACAGGTAAAAACGTTATAAACAAAATAATATAGTAAATAATAAAATAAAAACTCACAATCTTTGTTGGTGTGAAAACTGGCCAGCTGCACACCCGTACCTAAATCTAAATAAATACAATAACACACCCACACAGAAAATATAATATAAAATAATTCACACACACACTATATAATTAAAATTCACAATAAAAAGCGGCGATTAGCGCACGCACAAAAATATAATTAAAATTCACACCGTGGCGATTAGCGCACACGTAAAAAATATACAATAATATGACGGCGATCGTGCGTGATCGCGTGCGTGTATATATTTTTATTTATAAAAATTATTGTGGCGATTAGCGCACACACTTATTTATGACGATTAGAGCAACGCAAATTGTTAACTATTTTTTAATAAATAATTAGCGGACATTAGGTACGCGTTTACCAATAACGGTGTATCTCGCACGACGGACGGAAAACAACAACAAAGGACGGCGACAAAACGACTGCGACGAGTCTATAATTGCACATATAATAATTCACAAACAGATAATGAAAATTATAAACTTAACTAACTAAGGTGCGCGTGTGTGTGTGTGTGTGGGACCGATCGGCTTTAATTGGGTCGTTGAACAATATATTTATTTTGCGATCCAGCGTCAACAAAGGTGAAGGAGAAGAAAAAGAGGAATATTTAGATGTCTAAAGATATACAAAACACGGTTATATTTTTCCTAATCATATCAAATCGTTTTATAACATCTAAAATAATAATGTTATTGTGATATTGGTCACAATGTAATAATATGACATTGTGATAAGATATGAAAATATTGTTGTCAACATCATTCGTGCTCCTGACGAGTCCGTGATGCACGCTAAATACCTTTTTGTAATTATCTTTATATAATAAAATGTTTAAAGTAATAAACTAATCATAAAGTACTTATTATTAAATATCATCTTTCATGTAAGAGACATGACAGTTATTATAAACATAATTTTTATAATCAATATATAATATGTTAATTGTATACATAAATAATTTTAGTGGATGGTGATCTAAACCAATATAATATACGTAGTAAGTAATTTTTTCAAACAATTTATATTTGATGAGTTTACAATTATAAATAAATACATAACTTTTGTTTCAAGTAATATTAGAAAAAATGTTTTGCTAATACATATATAAAACGTCTGTATTTTGGAACTAATGACGAAATTATGAATTAGAACTCGCAATAAAATCGTTGGCCCCATGTTATATAAATAATATGTTTGTTTTTATTCTGAAACTTTTTTCAAGAAGGAGTTGAGCTATGGTAGAAAAAACATAATTGAAGGCTAAAATGCCCTTTATATAGTACAATAATTTGGCAAATACTAGACAGTATATAATATTAAGTCTTAATAACAACGTTTGTATCAAAAGTTATAATTAATTACCTTTGTGAATTACAAAACGGTTAGTCTTATTTAATTCGAAATGTTCAATTGCAACTCTCTTATAAAGCTTAGAGGAAATCACCAGCTCATTCCTATAAATAGGAGTATTTCCAACACTTTTATAATTATATTTATTTATTTTGATGCTTAAATTACACCAGGCGATTAGGTGGAGTGAGTTAACATTTTAAAGTTATCTAGCCTATCTTAATGAAACGTATAGTTAACTAACAAATTATATCTAATGTAACATTAATTAATACAACGTTAACTAACATATTGTTAGATTTGATTTTATTTCAATGAAAAATCCTGATTTATAGCTACTCGTAATATAGGCGTTCGTATTTATAGTTTATAAACCATTTTTGCCATTTGTAATAATACAAGATGGTTTCCTGAAATTTCCCTAACACAATGTAGAAGAAAACCTTTCAATTAGGTGGAATTATTATCGGCCTCATACATTTCCAAGTTTCGTAGTTCAATTTTTAAACATTCCATTACCCCGATAAATGTAACTCATGTTTGTAATATTTTGATCTAAATAAACGTAATACTAAATCAGAAAAATGTAGAATAAAAATGTATACAATAATACTAATTGTTTCTCATATTCTTATGTTATTTTACATATTATATATTAATATCTAGATTCTAGACACTATAAGTTACTACATCTATCTTGAACACAATCTGAAATATCAATAATTGTTTTTTTTTAACTAAATGTAAAATGTTTTGTAATTCATTTAACTACTATTCATATTTAGATTATGCACTTTGGAGGTTTTGTAATACATTATTACAATAAAAATAAACATATATAAACACATAAATATAACTGATATATTGCTTTTTTTCAATCAAATCATACTATGGAAGTTTAGTTTATATAAAAAAATCATAATTAAAAAACATATTATTATTAATAAAATCTTAATAGTTAATGAATATATAATTTACTTATGCATTAATACATTTAAGTGTATGGTTATCGTAATCTTCTTATAATATGGAGTAAGTAATTTTTCTTAAATAATTTTTATTTAATTGAATATCAAATTATAAATAAATACATAATTTTTATCCCGTTTTATATTTGAAAAAAATGTTTTCCTAATATATACGATTGTTATATTTTGGAATTAATGACGATAATATGAATTAAATCGAATGTTATTGTTCGCACAAGAATTCATAACGCGTAGTTAGCCATTGTGATTCGCACTTGCTTGTTATGAGGTATAGGATTAATATAAAACAAAAAGTGGTGACCTTGTTTAATAACACAGCATCGTTAAGGTACATCGTATTTGTATTCTTTTACTTATAATTAAGATCTTATTACATTATCTATATATTCTTATCCATATGGTTAGTAGGCACCACGTAATAATAATTGTACAACAGTAGATGTACCGAATATAAAACTACAATAAATAATAATAAGAAAATTATTTAATACAGTGTTTCCTGTGCAATAACAGCCCAAATAAAACGACCGACATGTGATTCTGGTGTTGTTGGACTCCCTAGATGACTGACTGGTTCCGAACTTCAATGCCTCCGACTATAAATTGCGGTTAGGATTTATCAAGTGTGACATCAACGAATGATGTCTATACGACCCAGATGCCGCTGTACTGACCACGCGGTCGATGGCTACACGGTAGATATCTATTTGATACGGCACAAATCGAAGATTAACCACAATCGTATAAAACGTTGCGTTATAATGTTCAACAATTACACACGGACAATACACACGGGTGATAGAATGGCCCAATAGTGGCGGATCGGTATAGGATCGTCGCAGTCGCATACTATTGCCACCCGGTCGCTTACACGCAAGATATCACGAATGTGATTTAATAATGTCCGACCATCACGAACATGGCAGAGAAGATAACGGTGACCGCCAAAATACGACAAAAGCACACGTATCACAGACACGAGAGATAAGAGACGAGAAAGAGCACACGGGCCGATGGCCGCCAACATCATCCTACTGGATAAGGGGTGACAGTAATATATGGTGAAATAAGTTTGCTTATTTTACCGTACGTTACCAGTTTACCATCAAAACCGGTTTATCACTCAATTAGTGTGAAAATGAATATAATTTGAACATCCACCTCCATGGGAAACTTGCCTCACATTGTTGACATTGTACTGAATCATGGTGCACGGTCTCGTTTATCACTACTATTACTATAGTAGAAACAAGTAAGAACAATAATTAGACATAAGGAAATAAATGAATTTATGAAAAGCAATGATGCTAACATAATTATAACACTGAACAATATAAATGTAATATTATAATAAGATAAATAACGGATGAAAATCATTACACAATGAAATAATTGAATAATATAAAAAAAAATAAAAACATACTAATAAATATATATGTATATACACGAAGTAGTGTGGAAGTCACCCCTTTTATATGAAAAATAAGAATTAATTGAAACCAGATAGGCGTGGGCGTGGCATGCCGGTGTGACCAACGATTTTGAGGGGTAAAAGATATTATAATGTGGGCAATACTACAATCTTGACCATGGGTCGGGTGATAATACCTTGAGCAGTAGTTATGCGCACTACCCGCACAACCCCGTCCGCTCCTGAGATCACTTTAACAGTGCGAACAAGTCGCCATTCCAAAGGGGGAGCTTGAGGGTCTCTGATAATTACCATATCATTTACCACGATATTCCACTGCAATGTATTCTATTTTGTCCGTTGTTGTAGGGTATGTAAATATTCAGTGGACTATCGATGCCAAAAGGCATGATGAAATTGGTCCAAGAGTTTCCACCTATTGGCAAAAGATTGACCTCTATCTATTAGTAATTACGGCGGAACTGCTAAAATGGGTTGCCTATAAGAAAATGTTCCGGGGTGATGCATTCAAACTCCTGGAGATCGGTGGATGCAAGGGTGAGAGGACGAGAGTTTAAAAACGCTTCAATTCCACACAGGACACTGTGAATTCCTTGTATGTGAAAGTGTGGGTACCGATGACTCGTGACATAAACCGCCAGAATAGTGGACCCCCGGTGGATTGAAGTACCATTCGCAATAGGTGTCACGTAGAAATGCGGGGACGGGATATTGGATTATTGATGAGTTTGCGCAATTGTCTAGCGGAGAGAACGAAAATGGTTCGACAGTCGAAAAATACGTCGGAGAATAGGCCACGTCTTGCCACAAATTTATCGAAAGCGGATAAGAAAGCTTTGGTTGAAAAATCAGTCACTAACTCTAGGTGAACAGCTTTCACTGCTAGATAAACGATCACTGTAATATACACCTTATAGGTGCAATATTTCCGGAGTTGAAGTTTACATATTTGCAATGGGCTCGCGAATCGACGCCTAGGCAGATAAAAGCTCAGCATTCTTAAACTCTGGCAACTGGAAGATCTGTCATGACAGGTTGAGGATTATGAGAGTCAAACCTAACACAAATTGTGTAATGAATGGTTACCGAGTAGATTACAGAATGCAATGATACAATCCAAAATTGTTTACTAACGAGGCCTCGAATGACATGTGATCTTTTGCCATCGATGATAGAAGAGAAGAGAGATGTGTGAAGTTTTTGACAGCAAGACTGAATTTTTACATTCGAACGGAGGTGAAAAGTGCCCTAATCATACACCTACACGGATAACTCAATCATCATCGATTAAAGGGCATAGACGAGCTAATGGCTTTGACAAAATACGGTCATTTCGAGCAAGTTCTTCTAACAACGAGGCAAATTAACGACTCTGGGATTCCAAACCAATATTTGCTGTGCATCTTGAAGCTCGATGAGAGTAAATATACGTGTGGTATTGGTTTGTTGACAACCGCATCGATTCACGAAACGGCCAATCCATGCAACTATTCGGATTAGAAGTTTTAAATACTATAAAAGGAAATTTTTTACAACGTATATTATTTTGAACATTATATTACTACCGCCGTTCGGCTCACCACTATTGTTCAAATGATCTTTTAAATTATGTAGATATTTAGAGAAGTTATTTATTAAATAACTGATAATAGTATTAATACCTAATACCCATGATTTAAGTTATTAAATGAATTATTTATTATGGTTTCAATTAGTGTACATTATTTATGAATTTTGTCTTTTTTCATCACCAAAAAAAAATTATACATTATACATTTTTAATTAACCTATAGTTTATCATCTATTTACAGAACTAGCAGTTTTATATAATTTTTAATAATCACTTGTTTTTTAATATACCAATTTAGAAATGTATAAAAATGTAAATTTTTTAATTATATTTAGTGAATAGTTTATATTTAATATTAAATTCAGATCAATATAAATACATTTTTTAATCTAAGCGCCCAAATTTGATCAATTTTTATTTTGTTTATTAATATGTAATAATCAAATAGTTTTTTTAGTTATCTGTTTTTTAGCAGTTTTAATTTTAATAATATAATGGGAACGTATAAAGCCCCTAATCTAATTAAATACATTTACATTACTTATCCATAGTGTATTTGGTATTGCATAACACATAGAAAACCATAGTCTCGGGTTCAAAACCAAAGTAATTTTTTTAAACTATTTAGACAATTAGTATTTAACTAAATTAAATTTTAAGAAAATTTCATCAATAACTACTCTTTTTTCCTTAACAATTTTATACGCGCTAATAAGAAGTTGTACATCTTAACTAAGTTAATTAGGTAACGGTTTTTTTAAATTTTAACTTAGGCTTATTGAGTTTAAATTATTTTTTATTAACTTTAAATGTTGGATTTTGTACTAATTGATTAGAAACATGCTAGACAATTACTTTCTATTTATGACGACCATTATAATAACACAATTCTTATTAGCGCATATTCTGATTTATCAAATATACTTATTTATTTATAATTTTCATATACTTTATGATAACAGATATTATTATCAATAATACGGCTATAGATAATTAATTTCTATGTATTAATTACAAATTTTTACAATAAAATTAATTACAAATTACAAATTAAGTTCAAATGAATATTTAAATATCTATGAATTATTTAAAAGACTTTTTTTTTATAAAACATTTTAATTATTTAGGTATAATACCTTAAACTGTGCTAGTGTTTGTTGTTATATCTTTATATAAAATCATTGCACTGAAAGTTTATTTATTTTAATTTTCAAATCTAATTTATTTTACTGAAATAAAAATATACAATCAAATGAAAAATCCATACTAAATATCATATTATTGTTTTAAATAGCTATATGTATATTATATTATATTATAATTATAACTATTTTATAAATGTTCATCAAGGAAATATAGTACAAGACCTTACTTGTA
>JAIPRL010005773.1:0-30399 GCA_025469235.1 Pemphigus obesinymphae
ACATTTCAAAAGATGGCTCGGTGGACAACGCTTTGAAAACGACAAGGAAATTAAGAACGCCGTTGAAAACTGGTTCAACTCACAGGCGGTGAGCTTCTATGCAGAGGGGTTAAGGAAGCTGGTGCAGTGGTACGAAAAATGCTTAGAAGTGAACGGCGATTATGTGGAAAAGTGAAGTAGTTTTGTAATAAACTAAATGTGCTAATTAAACCTATTTCATATGATTATAATTTTTTTTATGACGAAACGGCCCTTACTTTTCGAATACGCCTCGTATATATTAAAAATATAAAATACGAATGGCCGTATTGTAATGTATGTCCTACGTTTTAGATAAATACAAAAATATCTATTAAAAAACAGTAAGTACCTACCCGTCGAACGGCAATGCCGTATTATTGTCGTGTATTTTATATCGTACGGAATGCCGACGTACAGTTTTCGGCGTGATAATATGATTTCCGACCATAAAAATAATCCCAATTCAGCACGCCGTATTGTAATATTTTCTATACAGACCAGTTTGTAGTTTCTATAGATTCGTTTTAAGCATGCCTTTACACCCACATTGAATAAACCGGAAACCGACCCGAAGTCAAGACCGTTGTAATATTATTATATACCTGCGCTTAATAATTTATATTATATTAACAGTGTTCAAAAACTCGGAACCCCCGGAGCAGTTGTACACACACCACACTATTTCTCTGGCATTGTCATTTATTGGCAAAATATAAAACGAAATAACATAGGTACCACGTCCCTAAACGAAAAGAGGGAAAAGGTCCGTTTTTCAATACAACAAAATATATTATACTTAAGGACCCGAATATTTGTTACACCTATACAATACACACACAATATAATTTACAACCTATACATAGGTAACTGAATAATACACCTATGGGGTATATTATAGTCAATTAATTTTCGTTTTAAGCAAACTCGATTTACTGGTTGCCTTGAGATTTTTATTGAATGTTCCATATTATGATGTACAAAATATATACAATATATAGTAAATAATATTCTCGAAAAAGTAATTATAGCATATACATATATAATATGTAAAGAATACTTTTAAAATGTATCTATCAGAGCTAGTATAGAAAAAACTAGTATTTCGATAAATTATTATTAAGTAAACCGTTTCAAAAACCGATTTAATAATATTTTCAATTTTATTTTATAATTTAGGTAAATGTAAGTTTTTTTATATTTCCCTACCCTCCCCCCCCCCCCCGATAGTTGTTTTATTTCTGTAGGTGCCCTTGCCATCGCCGCACCGGAGTAGGTTTCTAACCTGACATTCGAAATGTCATATTCAATGTGATATAGTAAGCTCCTACAAAGACATATAGTGTCAGGGGCGGATCAATCTTACACCTACTCCTTAAATGATACAAATGGCATTTTCGGTAATTACACAATAAGCATTGATTTTATAATAAACAGATTAGCAGTGGTACAGGATTATTTAGCGACTGAAATATTGTGTATACGAGTTCCAAGAGATGGTGTTATTGTATAAGACAATAGACAAAAAGTCCAGATACTTAGGTTGAAAAAAATTCATGATGCTAATATACACATATTACAAAATAAAAAAAAAAAAAAATATTCTCTTAAAAATAGTCAAAAAACCTCGAAATATGACTAGTGAATTATTATAGGAACGATTGAAATGATCCATAACGTCATTATATTTTATTATCAAATTTTTTGTTATCAAATAATAATAATATAACAGATTATATTATGATAACGCTTATTTTCAAAACTATCTAATACTCTATCATTTATAGGCATTCTAATGAAACAGTAGCCTATTCAGGATATTTAAATTAGGAGGGAGAAACTGATCATTTAACATTACTGAAAAGGATAACATTTCTTTATTACCTATAACAAAACCTGGAATGAAATATAATAATACGAGAAGCGAGTCGTCCAGCTGCAAAAGGTTGTATGTCCAGAAAAAAAAAAACAAAGTTTTTGATTTATCATGATTAATAATTTGATCTGGTTTTAATTAATAATTGAGGCGATGGACCAACCTTCCACTACTACAGACCGGACTACATTATTTAATATTAGTTTAGTCACTTTTGATGATTAAAGTTAAATAGGTATTCAAATTTTGCTGTTTTAAATACAAATTAGATAATTATATGGTTTTGAAAAATAAGCGGCATCATTATATATATCATATACATAGATAATAAAAATATTATTGAACTACAATGTAAATTATTTATCATTATGTATTCTTTAATGTGGGTTTTAAATTATAAAATAGGGTGAAGGTAAGTGGAATTTGCATCGTGGGGCAGGTGGAACTTTTATTGTGGAGTAAATATACCTATAATAGCAACTGAGCAAAATGAGATCAAAACCGAACTATACCATAACGTGTTTACACTTACCCCACTTCGCTCTAACTAATTATTAACAAAAGAAAAATTGGAGTAAAAAAACAAGACTTAATTTTCGACATTTTCAAATAATCTTTGAAACAAACATTATAATATGTCAATTTAGACCAGATTGGCCGGAAAAAAATTATAAATATCTTAATATTATTACCCATATAGATTAGATATGCCGTATTCAATAGTTTTTTTCCTACGGGTTTATTGAAAAATTACCTCTAATGTTTCACACTGATCATATTTTATACTAAAAATGGGTACACGTGTACCTAACGATTGGATCAAGTCTTCTAGTCAAAAAATTGTTTTCAGAAAAAAAATAAATAATCATCATTTTATCTTTTAGAATTCAAAATTGAACGAGTGCGTATATAGTAAATATTTTGACAGTTAATAACTTATATATCTACGTCTAATATTAAGAATATAGATTAGATACCTACTCTGTGAACATTTTAAATTTTAAGATACGTTTTTCGGAACTACGGGGAAATTTTACACAAAGTACCTAATAAATGTTATTAAACGAACTTAAATGGCAATATAAAGTAGTCAACGATTTTTGAGGTATTTTTCATATAGTTGTAACGTAGTGTTTACCTTATACTACATTTTCAGATATTCAAACCTAAAATATTACACGTTTTAAAATTTTAAATTCTCAAAATACATAATTGCTATAAATAGTCATAAATTAGAAAATAACATAAAACTTTATCACAACAAAAACGTACATTCGATACATTCGTACGTTCGATGTACTTACTCATTATTTTTGAAATTACAAAAAAATCCCTGATTTTAACAAAATTGTGTCTTTTACTGTTTTTATATACCTAATTTAACGGTAGTTTTTTCTTATGCTTCCTGGTTTTTTACGGTTAAGATATTAAAATACTAATATTTGTTTTCAGCCATGATTTACAAATTTAAATGTTATTGGTATTCAAAAATTAAAAATTTTAATCATTAATCAATAATTAATTATTAATAATAATTCATATTATTAAATTATGAGTAAATATTGTCGACAGGCGTCAATATTTACAATAACAATATTTTAGTTCAAAATTTTAACTAATACAGATAAAGTAACTAGGTGTAATCATACTTACTAGTATACCATTGTTTATATGTTTATTATAAAATACAAACCATAAGTTATAAAAATAATTGTATATACGCTGTATAAATAACAAAAGTCATTGCATTTGAAAGTGAAATTAATTTTATTGTTAGAATAGATAATATTGAGTAATAATATGATATTATATCAAAATTATTAATATAATATAATACCTACCTATTTTATTACATTTTAGTATGAATAGTATATTTTTATATTATAAATATACCTACATATATTAGGTTTGAAAAAGTCACAATTATATTATTTTGTAAAAATGTATTTGTTCCTCTTCTCAGAGATTTTGTCCGTCAAATATTACATCCTACAATTAAAACAAATATCAATTGATAAAATTTGCGAAGAATGTGTTTAAATTTTGAATATATTAAATTTACCTTGAAGTTTCTAAGTGACTCGGACAGTTGACGATCTATTTTTAGGATGGAATCTTTACTATTTTTTGATGCATCTGCTGTGGTAATATATTTTATAATGCTTTCAACTCTACTGTCATAATCAAGAGTTTTTTGATAAAGATTATAAAGCATATTTCCGAGTGCTAAGTCTTCCCTTGTAATCAGAGCGATCCTGTTCATGATTACTAATTCCGTGCCTTCTTCTGGATCTGTCTTTAACAAATTTTCTATTATGCGTTGGACATGAGTATTGGCCTAAAATTTAAAAACAATTACATAAAAAAAGGTGTGTCAATAAAATCATGAATAAAAATTTATAATTTATATAATACTAGCTTGAGTGCATCACCTACTGGGTGCAACTCCTTGTAAGTGTAACTCCTCTTAAATGAAACTACTTGTAAGTTTTTGAGTGCAAAAACTTGAATTTGTAACCCAATTTGGGTGTGACACTTTGTAGGTGTAACACTTTATTTGGGTGAGACACCGCATAAGTGGAATTACTTTTTAGTGTAATTCTTCGTACACCTCATATTATGTATTTTATCGTGATTTGTAATAGTCGGTGACCGAAGTTTTTGGAGAAATAATAATGTTAATTTTAAAAATATTTTGACTGCTGTGGAATTTAGCATTCGCTTTCTAGAAGATAGTTTTTCAGACAAAAAGTGTTTCTGTTGTAGGTTGACAAAGTAAATAGGTAATTTAACAATGTATCGAACTTACTATTTTCAGATTTTTATAAGAACTCGAAACTCGCTTCGCTCAATTCTCGCCCGAGTGTAACGGGTTTCACACAACATACATACAATTATATATTATATTTATTAAGAATTTTGAAAAATACCACAATAATATAATATAGTAAGTACCTACCTACTCTACACAGTGACGGCTTTGAGGGGGAGCCAGGATGACCTCCCCTCTCAAAGTAAATACATAATAAGCAAAAAAAAAAAAGTTCATCAACTCAATTTTGGTCCCTCCTAAAATCTAAATGCTAGAGCCGCCATTGACTATATATGTGAATTCGGTCGGACTTATTGTCCCGAGTTTTTACATATGTAAAAATGTTCACCCAAATGTATTAATATAAATATAATATATATTTATATAAATTAAAATTGTGAAAAATACTATGAAAGTCCAATGACTTAAAATTCAAAACTATGAGATATAAAAAAATATGGTAAAAATACCTACTATCTGAATCAGTTGGTTTGGACTTACCATTCTCGGTGTTTTTTAAAACTATTGTCCCCAGATAGAAATCTACAAATGTCTAAAAAAAAAAAAAATTACGAACTTGCCACAGGGTATTATAATAGGTAGGTACCTACTCGGTACAATTATACGTACCTAGTTCAAACGAACACAAAAAATATAACAAATACCTAATAATAAAAGTTACAACGATAAGAAAATTTATTAAGATTTCGTTCACATATCGCATACATTGGACAAATATTGTTATCTATTTCCGTAGAGATCGAGAAAAAAATGCAAAAAAAATCAGATTGGCATAGTGAAATTCGAACCGGTGGACCCGTATCGAAAGTTGGTTGACAATCGACGCTTTACACCACTAAGCTATTTTAATAACTAATAGCTTAATTTAATCGAGATGATAAAGACGGTTGAAATTTCTCGAATTTTAACGACTCAGATAACGGACGGTATCTACCGTATTTCGACTCATAATATCATAGATAATACACAATTAATTGTGTATTATCTATGCATAATATAAATACCTACACATATTAGAAACGAACGTCTTGGTCGTACAGGAATGATTTCTAGATAAAGAAATGTTCAGTCGGGCGTTAAAACATCCGGAAAATCCGAATATCACATCCATGGCATCTTATCACGTCGGCGAAAGGTCGCAAATGCCGATTTCGGGGTGATAAGACGACGGCGCGAAAAACGCTCAAGCGATAAGAAATGGACAGCGGAACGGTTTTCTTAAATGCGATCTATAGTGAACACAGAGCTTATACGGTGTGTATCTGAACTTCGTTCGAAAAGTCGAAATACGGACGAACGGAAAACAGAAAAATCGTAAATCCAAGGCATAACAGCGATAAAAACGGAAAAGAAAGTATCTACGAGGCCACCGGTATGGAAAACGGTCTGCGGAATTAAATAAAAAGCGTAAAGTTTTTTCTTCCATAAAAAACCGTCCATTCGGAGTTAGCGTATTATATAATAGACTAGCTTAAGTGCAATACCTATCGGGTGCAGCTCCTTATAAATTTAACTCCTTTTAAACGAGACTACTTGTAAGTTCAAAACCTTAAATTGTAACCCCATTTGGGTGTGACACCTTGTAAGTGTAACTTTTTGAGTGAAACATCACATGAGTGGAATTACTTTTTAGTGTATTTCGTACACCTCATATTATGTAATCCAGTCATGTTGTCAGGATCCGGAATAGTCGGTGACCGAAGTATTTTGAGAAAAAATAATGTTAATTAATTAATTTAATTAATATTTCGGCTGCGGCGGAATTTGGCGTTCATTTTCTAGAAGATAGTCTTTCACACATCAAGTGTTTCTGGTGTAAGTTAACAAAGTAAAACTCGAAGTAACGGGTTTCACACAACATACATAAATTACATTTAATAAAAATTTTGAAAAATACCACAATAATATAATATAGTAGCGAGCTTTTATATGTGTGGAAATATTTGAAAGTCCTCCTGATAAAAGTTCACCCGAATGTATTAATATAAATATAATGAATATATTGTGAAAGATACTAAGAAAGTCCGATAATTCTAAATTCATTACTATGAGATATAAAGAAATATAGTAAAGGTAGGTACCTAATATTTGAATGAGTTGGTCGGACTTACCGTTTTCGGTGTTTTATAAAACTATTGTCCCCAATGGGGATAGAAATTTACAAATGTCCGAAAAAAAAAAAAAAAAAACGAACTTGTCATAAGGTATTATAATAGGTACTCAGTAATATATTATACGCAATTCAAACGAACAGAAAGAAATATAATGAATACCTAATAATAAAAGTTGCAACGATAAGAAAAAGTATTAAGATTTCGTTCACATATCGCATATATCGGATAAACCTTAAACACTCGTTATCTTCGCGAACGCCGAGATTGAGAAAAAAAGCGAAAAAAATCAAATCGGCATAATGAAATTCGAACTGGTGTACCCGTATGGAAAGTTCGTTTAACAATCGACGCTAGTGATGCACAAAGCAAGACCAAGACCAAGACCATGGCAGTCTTGGTCTTGGTCTTGGTCTTGTTGACTCAGTAGAAATCAGTCTTGGTCTTGGTCTTGGTCTTTTATACGGACACAAGGGGGGATATAGGGAGCAATGGGGGTAATTCCCCGTCCGTTCACGAAAAATAATTAGATAGATACCTGTGTAGTTGACTGTTTTCGATAACACCGAACTTTCAAGAAATAGTAGAATATCTGTTTACCCATATATTCGATAAACGATAATCATTTCCAAAAATATTACAATAGGATATTGATGATTGAGAAGAATCACGAGAAATCTGTAGATTTGGTGTGGAATTATAAATAATGTATACCAAGAAAAAATGTAATAAATAACGTATTTAATTCATTAATTTTTATTTTATAAGACTGCAAGGGTCTTGCAGTCAAGTCTTGCAGTCAAGTCTTGGTCTTGGTCTTGCATTATAAGTCTTGGTCTCGGTCTTGGTCTTGCATACATTTTTTTTTTCAGTCTTGCAATGAAATAGTAAAATCTTGGTCTTGGTCTTGCTAGCTCTAGTACAGTCTTGGTCTTGCAAAAATGCAAGACCAAGACCAAGACCAAGATTGCAAGACCGAGACCGAATTTGTCCATCACTAATCGACGTCCTATACCACCAATCTATTTATTCGGATGATAATATGGTCGAAATTTTTCGTATTTAAACTATTCAGATGACAGAGGGCACAGTGTTTCGTTTCATAAGTACCTATACACATATTCGGAACGAATAGTCCGACAATTTAAAACTCAATATAAAATATATGGTGAAGGTATCTACTATATGAATCAGTCGGTCGGACTTATTGTCTCTGTTTTTTATAAAACTATTGTCCCCAGATAGAAATCTACGAAAGTCGGAAAAAAAATGCGAACTTGCCACAGGTTATTATAATAGGTAGGTACTATTATACGTAGTTACAAAATATAATAAATGTTTAATAATAAAAGTTGCAACGATAAGAACATATATTAAGTTTTCGTTCATATATCGACCACATGGGATAAATATTGTTATCTCTGTAGACGTAGGGATCGAGAAAAAAAAAACGCAAAAAATCAGATCGTTATAGTGGAATTCGAACCGGTAGACCCGTATCGAAAGTCGGTCCGACAATCGACGCCCTATACCACTAAGCTATCTAAACGAGATGTTAAGGTGGTCGAAATTTCTCGAATTTAAACAATTCAAATAACAAACGTTACCGTATTTCGACTCATAATATACATACCTACACATATTGGGAACGAACGAACGTTTCAGTCGTACAGGAACGATTCGTAGACAAAAAAATGTATAGTCTGACGTTAAAACGTCCAGGAAATCCGAATCCGATCTCTACTGTATTAAAAAAACATTGGCAAAAGGTCGAAAAATTCGTTTTGGGATTTCGGGGTGATGATAAGATGATGGCGTGAAAAATTCTGAAGCCTATAACGGACGGAGGAACGGTTTTCTTCCATGCGATCTATAGGGTTAACACGGAGCTTATACGGTATATACCTTAACTTCGCGTCTTCGGAAAAGTCGAAATACGGAAGCACGGAAAACGGAAAAATCGTAAATCCAAAGCAAAAATGGAAAAGAAAATACTCGCGCGGCCGCTAGTACGGAAAACCGTCAGTGGAATTAAATAAAAAGCGTATAGTTGTCTCTTCCACAAAAAACCGTCTATTCGGAGTTAACATATTATATAATAGATTATAAATATTTAAGTAATTGTCACTACTTTTTATTTATTCGGTTAAAAATAACGTCAATGACTTTAGTTTATAGAAAAATATACAATGGTAATTATTATAAAAAGTATATATCACGATATAACAGAATACATAATAATAAACATGCCTAATATAGTATTACATATACCTATTATATGCTGTATTGGGCTAGTTACAAAATGGAAAATTGACTAGGTTACTTTTTCGTCACTAAACGTATAAGTAATGCGGTACGTTACTTTTACAACTCCAAAGTAACCAGTCACAACTTTCAAAAGTGTAAATATCAGTTAGAATGAAAGTAATAACGTAAAATGTCAAAACTATCGTTATTTTTTCCGACCGTATAATCGTCAGCAGAATATAATAAATATTATAGTATATTTATTATAATATAATAAGTATCATCCATACTCATATTTATATTATATTATCTTACAATCGTTAAATGTTTTGAATTTCCTATATATGCCATAGTCCGTTTAAGACGACATTATTAGAAGTAACAGACGATTATTACTTTCTTGTGTACAGTTCTAGTAACGCTTGCCGGCGTTCAGACTGTACGAGCAGTCACTGGTGATATTTTCCACTGGCGAATTGGATAAGAAGCCCCGGAAGAAACCTAGTCTGTGACCGAACGGTTCACCGTTGCGACCACCCCGTCGTTACGTAACCACTAACGTCGCGGGTCACTGTAAATTGCGTACCATTTAAAATTTTTTTTTTTAATGTAAATTGTAGTCCGGGTACATTTTGTATATATGTAAATTGTGGTTTAAACATCTTTATTTATGCATTAATTAGGTATAAGTCTAGAGATATTTTTGCAAAATCAATAGTTTCCTTCCCATTTTTCAGACTTGGGACGACGGGCAATATAATTGTATTAATATTGTAAAGGTTAAAAATATTGTTTTTGCTATTTATCTTGTTTATATAATTGAAAAATAGTAATATTATATTAGTGAATATATTTTTATTATCTTCGTCGTAGACCATTACTTATCTTTTGACTTACACTTGACAATTTTTTTTAAATCAAAAATTTAAAAAAACATTTTAAAATGGCCATTTTTTTCAACTTATTTTAAATTAAATTTAAAAAAAAAATTAAAATTTAGTAAAAAGTATAATATTAGGGGACATTAAGTTTTGGATTTTCATATAGATATAATAATCAAAAAACCAAAATAGATTACATTTTTTTAAAATAATCAAATCAAATTTAATCCTAATGCAGTCAATTTTATTTTGGAATTATGATAAGTGATATTACTGGTTTTATTTATATATATTTATATAGAAATTTTATTAATTTTAAATTGTTTTCAAATCTCTTATAGTTATTATCGTCTGTCATACTGATATATTTTTATGAATAATCATGAAAATGTTTGCATTAAAATGGAATTTATAATTCATAATAATTTATGCATAATTCAGACTTGAAACCGGTATCATATACTGGTTAAAACATTTACAAAATTGAAATCGAAATTAAAACCAATACCGAAGAAAAATGGAAAACGGTATTTAAAATCAAAACCGAAATCAAAATATATAATATTATAGTTGTATGCTGACTGCTGAGTCCAAAATGAAACAAAAAAAAAAAAATATAATTAATAAAATAAATAATAATAATAATAAGAATAATATTTATATATAATTATATTAAGTTGTGTTAGTCGTTACCCTAGCCCCTTCGCTTCATGTTGTAATTTTGAATTGAAAATTGTTAATTATGTTAATTATTATGAAATAAATGATTATAACCACGTAGGTAATCTCGTAACCCGAGAAATTTTTGATTAGCATGCTAAATTCAAAAAAATACCATGTTATAACCATTTAATATTAGATATTATATATAACTTGGTCAACTTTTGATAGAGGATAATGATTTGTGTATCAAAGTGACTTAATAATAGAAAAAAACATACTCTATTGAGAACCCACAACTCCAACTTTTAAACTATAGTAACTATCAAAACACATGATTTAAACTTGATGTCATTAAACGAACTATTTCGATTAGCCTTCTAATTGGAATACAGTACACACTATCTATAATATGTACTTAAAATCAAAAAGTCAAAATAAAATTTTTACATGAGAAATAGTGCAATATAATTTTTATATTAAGTAGTCACTACCCAATAGGTAGGTAATTATAATCATGATCCATTTTCAAAACCCAAATAGTAAACTACCGCTAGCGAAATAAAAATTACAGACCAAGAATCAAGATTATCTAAACACAATTAAAATCAAAATCTAATAAATAAAATAAAAAAATAAAAACGGTATTAAGAGTCAAACTACATTATTTTAAATCAATAATATAAAATACTTGTATTTAAAGTCAAAACCGAAACCAAAATTTTTTGAATCAAAGTCGCAAATATAAAATACGGGTATATAAAGGCAATATCAGAAATATAACATACTAGTGTATACAAAGTCAAAACTGAATGTTATATTTTTCGAAAACGGTATTTCAAATTGAAATTGAAATCGAAACCGAAAAAAATGTCAAAATCAAAACTGAAATATTTTTTACGGTTTCAAGCCTTTGTATAATTAAATAACTAATATCCGCCATATAATAATGAACATTATTACAGTTGGCTTTTAAGTTATTCAGTGGGTTTATTTTTTTTTCATTTTTAAGCGATTTATTGTTTTCTCGAAAAGGGGAATCAAAAGAACAAAAATCAACATTCAAGAAAAAATAGTCAGGTTTTTCAATTTTTAGAGTTGACCAAATATCTACTGACTCCCTCCTTTTAAGGCTCCGATAAAATCTCTTTGATACGCCCATGGGGGAGTGGAGTAATCAATATATATAATAATATAATATATATTTACACGTATAATTTATTACGTAAATAAATAAGATTAATTCGGTTTTATAATTTATTCTTAAAGATATGTAATTATAATTTCAATACGACTTTTAGTTTTTTAATTATAATTTTAAAAAGGTAAAAAAATTGAGTATGTCCCTATCTAATACGGATTAATCTTGCGCAAATAGTGCCTCGGAGTCGACCGCCATGCAGACTGGTGGAGAAATAAGTGTGCTATGTTTAATAGAACCAATTTTTGTGCAGGCGATAAGCAGAGTTTGGTGTCCTTATCTTTAGTCTTCATGATGCAGAATATTATATTTTTAATATTTTGAATTGTCCAACTGATAACTATCGTAGAGCAATTAAAGAACGACAATGTAAAACGTGCTACAGCCAAAATAATCAAAATTGAGTTACATTTAAATTCTCATAGAAAAAATGGCGAAGAACCGAATGACATCGTCAGATTTTGTCAAAACGTACTATTTCCTGTGTTGAATTGATCTTAAAGTAAATAATAATATAAAATAAATAATTATTATTTAATTAATTTAATGGAAATATAATATGCGACTCCGTTATTTAATTTTATTTACTAGTTGGTGTAACTGATAAAATTCGGTTTTGTTTTGGGGCTGAATATATTGATAATAAATTCACTCCAAAAATTCGTTCTATTATCATCTGTGATAATAACATAATACCACCTACTATTCGAGTTTCTATGTTTTTATTTTGTTTGTTGTTTTAGTTTTTCTAAAATTTTATACTAGCGATATATTTATCAAATACAATTTTCTGCTCAAGAACCATTAAAATGGTCGTAGAAGGTTCAACCAAAAATAAAAGTGATCATCAAACTAAAATCATAGACGAAACTATTTAAAAAGTTTCAGAGTGATTATAGAGGTTTCAGAACAAAAAACTCACTAAATTACGCACACGAATTTGTTTAATTTTGCTAGTATAAATAAATATTTTATATCTTTAGATACCTAGTCTAAGTTTACTAGGTAAATTCACTTATTTACTATTTTTAGGCCTAAATCATGAAATTGTGTAAATTTGTACAAAATTACGAAATTATTTTTCTTTAGTCAATCGTTAAGACTACTGTGTGTGTTTGTGAGTGTTTACCACAAAAGTTGAATCTGGAATACACACGAATCCAGGATCACGGGTAACAGCCAAGATACGAGGCAAACATATAATATAATATTAATATAAAATATATAAAAAAAAAACTCTGATAAAGCAGGTATTGGAAAAGTTTTCACTATAAAAAAAAGTTCATTGCAGGATCTGACCCCCACATTCTCCTCTTGTAAACGCCTCTGTGTAAATGTGTTTAAATGCTTGTTGACCGTGTTTTGTATATCTCTACACTGTACACAATTCATACTGAATTTTTAATTTATATAAATTAAGAATAGGTACACACAGATAATTATATTTTTATGCAATTCTCTCCACGTGATAATAACTAATTGAATATTTAAGTACCTACCTAATATAAAACATATCATGTATAGGTAACATAATATTAATTAATTTTGACATAAAATATTTTAAGAAATATATTACTGTTAAGTAATATAATTACCCCTAATACTTGATAATGGGAGGGCAGGTGGGATTTTTTTTTATTTGGTTATTAGAATATTGTTCTTGATAATTTTCCGCTTATTACTTAGTCTTTAATCCTTAAATTTTTTTTTATACCTTCCACACCACTAGATATATTAGGGACGTATTAACGTATTATAGGTATTCGTATTATTGTATATTTTTATAGGTTGATATATTAAAAGCCGTACTTATAACAGTTTAAACGGTTATTCGTACATAAAAAATACAACATATTATAGAAAATTCTTTCTTTCACAATTTTTATTCTTGAACTTTTTGTTTTACGACGAACAAAAAACAAGATATTTACGAAAAAACCTCTTTTTTTAAAATAGAAAATCATATATTTTTTTAAAAAAATGGATATTTAGCAAGTTGTATACCGCGAGAAAAGTCACTAGAATACAAAAAAATACACATAACTATTTTGTACATAATTATGTACCAATTTCATATATAACTTTTGTTATACGACAAATAAGAATTCAGATATTTACGAAAAGGTTATTTTCGTGATTTTGACTATAAATAACCTTATTTAAACGTGCACCTACTTTTTCCTAATTTGACTTTGCTATTATTAATACTGGCCAAGGATATTATTAATAATAGGTACCTACTTATGTCCTATATTATACCCAGTGGTTAAAATGGAAAATAATTGCAGGGAGGACTAAAGCTAATGCAAAAAAAAATTCCTTGAACCGTCAAACCTTATTCAATTTTTGGACACTAAGAATCTCTTAAATAAGAACGGTCAATCTATCAGTAAAAATATCAAACTGACAAATAATACGTAACTATTATACATAATACATTTTTGGTTTTTACCGAAATAGTTTTTTTTATAATATAGATCTTGTAAACAATTTTTAACTAAATACCATTTTTTTAACTTTTTTATTTAATTTTTCATTCCATTTTTTTCCATTCATTTTTCATTCCATTTAAATCATAAATAAGCAAGAAAAAAAAGTTCATCGACTTTTTTTCTAACTATATACTACAAAAATACTTCTATAATTCTTTAAAAACGTAAACAAGCAAAAAAAAAAAACCTTTTTCTTGATCGACGCAATTATAATTACGGCAACGCGTTGGCGCATTGGCAGGCCACTTAAATTAGTGGTAGTGTCATTGCACACCCTGCCCCTCCCCAAATGACGCCCCTGGTCCCTAAAATTTTCTCATTTTTGTACTTCACATTTTTACCTACATTTTTCCTTCGAATGACCTTTTTCATTTTTCTTTATAATATGTATAGATGTAGAATTTAATTTCGTACTACACATTAAACTTTTCATACTAGACGCAATTATAGTGGCTGTTATGAAGTCAAGTCTTCTGATCGATAAATTGCTCACAGAAAAATATAAAACGAATAATCATCATCGCAAAACGAAAAAATATTTTTTGCACCGTTCAGAATCCAAAATGTAGTCATTATATTCATATTTAAGTTTTTAAATTCAATATTTTTTGGTTCTAGGGGTGTCCAGTACGCATATTAGTATACCATACATTGTTAAAGAACCATAATATATAAATCGTGAGCGCTCATTGGCTACATTTCGTTTGAGATAACACGGTATAGCAAGGCTGGGCATTAACGAGTTAAAAGTTAAAATTATGTTAATTTTAATTAAGTTACTTAACCAGTTACTTTTTTTTCAGATTAACTTTTAACTTAATAAGTTACTTTTTTACTAAACTTAATGGGTTAACTTCAAGTTAACTTTATACAAAAGTATCTAATTCAAGTTAAATTTTTTCCGAAGAACAATGCAAAATTTTGAATGAGGATTTTACTTTTTAGTACCTATACCCAATTTTAGTACGTACCTACAATTTATGTACGTAATCGATAAGATTCGATGCACCACTCACGCACACGCCGTGACATTGACCGTTCACGAAATTACCATGAAAAATAACTTTAATATAGAATACCTTTACCTAGTATACACTAAAATACAGGTGCCTACAGCGTCTATATATTTATGTACCCACCCACGTGTATACCATTGTTAATTTTGTATTATCAATGTTTTCTAATGTAATAAATATTAAATAATAATGTTTTAAAAATAGTTAATATACCGGGTATAAATTGTTACCGAATAATTATTTATTTCGACAGGTTCCATTTCTGACAAAAATTTTGAAATGACTTTGTTGTTAAAATATAATAAAAATGTTCAATAGATACAGGCTTATCTCATTTATATGTTACCTAAATAATATATAGTAACTTTCAACAATAATGTAAGCCGTGACTATTTTATTATTTATCATTTTTAACAACACTGGAGGTGCAAAACTGATAAACATACAAAGTTGCATAAATAATATTTCATAGATCCCAAGTTTTGAAAAGACTATAGGTACATATAATATCATTATTATATCATATCCATAAAATATAATATAATCATTTTATATTTATAGTTATTTTTATATCCTACATTGTTTTAGCAACAAGTCTTTTAATTTTTGTATGAAAGGTGGGTTAAAGGTTACATAAAAATCTATAACTTTTGAAGACATTTATTAAAGGTTCAAAATTTGTTTTCTTTTTATCTAAAAATGTAATACAAAAAATAATGGTTTTATTTACAGTTAATTTTCCATATTGGGTCGAGCCCAGTATTTTTAACTACATGGAGGCTGGTATTTATGTCTACTCAGTATAGAAAATATATTGAAGTGATGGATGCTGCTTATTTTATACTACATTAGTGTCAATCAAACAATAATGTAGGTATCTTGGCAGTTAAGAGTTATTTTCTGATTTCTGATTTATGAATGGGTTTTAAAATGACATATTGTATTTTTATTTTTACATGTATACACTTTTTCAGGCAGAAGAAGACCCAGTAGTTTATTTGAGCGTAAAGAATAACCGTCCTTTTTTACCTTTTTACGATATATAAGTATATCGACTGTTTTTCCCTAATTAGGAAATTTTGACTTTTAACTGAATTAAGTTAAATAAAATAAAAATTAAAAAGTAACAGTACCTTCCTACAAGTAATATAAAAATAAAAGAATATATATTACATGATACGTTGTTTGTGTTAATACATATTAACGTCGTCATCCTACATTTATAAGTTAGTCGATGGCTACATGTAAAATAATATGCTGTTCTGAACAGTTAAATCCATTAAGAATGAAGGGAATTCTTAACAGCACTGTAACTTGTACTGTGTTATTATATGGTAATAATCACTCGTAAAATAAGTACATTTTATTTTATTATATTACTTGTAGGACGTAGGTACTGTTACTTTTTAATTTTAATTTTAATAAACTAGATTAATAATAATTAACCACTGACTTTTTGTTTCATTAAGTGAGTTAATTAAGTACATTAATTAAGTTACTCAAAAGTGAAAATCTACAATCTCAATCCGATTAAAAAAAAAATAATAATAAAAATAATACTATTAACATAGTTTAATTTTAATATTATTATTAAGCAATAAATAAGTACCTATCCTTATTCTATGGTAATAATTACTCGTAAAATACATTTTCAAAATTTCGAGCCATTATCGGTACTGTATCGTGTTATCTCAAACGAAATGTAGCCAATGAGCGTTCAGGATATATATACGGTTCTCTAACAATGTATGGTATACTAATATGCGTCCAGTGCCCTCGGGCCCCTCCTGTAAATACGCCACTGAATTACGCAATAACAGATATTGAATAATATTAATGATAATAACAAACGTGTACAATTCATTACAAATTTTTGCTGCCCAAAATTTAAGTAATTAACATACAGTCACGAGCCTTTTGCATCTGCAGCGGCGACGATCACATTCGTTCATCCCGCGCGGCTGCTGCCATGATGTAAAATGTGAAATAAGTCAGTGATTGTTATGAAATGACAACATTCATATCCACAGTAATAAATAATTATACTCGCAGGTAGGTACTCCGTCCGTTTTGCAGATGAGAAACGGCCGAAAAATTCTTCTTTACAGAAAAATCGGTAGGTAAGAGGTATTCCGGGAAGTAACACACGCTAACAATCATTTATTTTTCACACACACGCACACACGCACACACACACACACACACACACACATACACACACACACATACACGGTCGATATGCTTGGGTATTTTAAACCGCCCATACAAAACACTTTTAGAAACTGACCGCTTTCAACCCCTTAACGTACGTACCCGCTTCATTCTGTTGGTCAATATTATTGTGTTTATGACAAGCATTGTAATAGGTACCTACTAGATTTTTACGAAAAAAATCCGTATTTATTCTGTGGGCACCTATATATTATAATCCTGTAGATTTTTCGTTATTTTAATAACACAGACCTTTTTTTCTGATGTAAGTACCTATACTGTATATTATACATCTAGTATTGTACGAAAAGTTAATTATATGAAATGGATAATATGACGGATTACTAAATAATTGTTATTACACTCGGTTTTTACAGAATTGTACACCTCTATATTATTGATAAACTTTTAGTGCTAATAAATAATAATATTTATGGCGAAATATTCTACATCAATTTCAAAAAAAAAAGAATCACTTGAAAACGTATTAAAAAGTTTACGAGATAAATATAGTAAAATTGTATTGTAATGAATTATAATATAGTTAGGTACTTCAAATGAAATTGATAATAAATATTTATAATATTATGTGAGAAGTCTGCACCTATGTTATCATAATTATATAGAACCATTAAACGGTTTGATACAATAATTGATAAATAATTATTCTGAAATATTAGAAGAATTGGATCAAGTGACAAGTTAATATTTTAAGCTTTGTCGATTCTTCGTAATCTCAAAATATTACACATAAAACATCTACCGTTTATCATAATATCAAACAATTAATTTTGGTCAAATCAATTTTATTTTGTTAATTTATTTATGCATCAGTTTTATCTTATCTATAACAAATAACTAACTAATTAAGTATAGATTATATTATATTGAGATGTTATCGTTTCTACTATGTATTTGCTATATTTATTTTAATAATAAAAAAAGTTTTGGTAATGAAATATCACATAATAAATTAAATAAAAAAAATTCTCGTTTTACATTGATCATTAGGTAGGTAATATTATAAAAATGGTGACATCATTTTGAATCTGAGTTAACCAATTGTATCATGTTATTTCACAGATCTATAAAGAATATAATAGTCTTTCACGTTTCAATCATTTTAATATCGAAATTAATTCAAAATTCCGGAATTCCGACTAAATTCCAAATTCCGAAAATACCCTTTCAAAACGTGTAAATAAGCAAAAAAAAAAAAAAAGGTCATCGACTTCTTTCTAATTTTATTTAACCACTGTACTGTGTTTTTGCCAACTAAACTCCATTTCGCCAACTACTTTCCGAAGGTAGGATAGTGAGACACTTCCACCTCCCCCCCCCTAAATCTGGCCCAGTATAATTTAAATATTTTCAATACTCATAAATATAACTTATAATGAACTGAAATAGGCATCTACTACAATAATAATACAATATATTATATCTGAATATCTGATAACATCACAGAAAGTTGTTATGTGCGAATGTGCGATTATTACTGCTTTTATCGCCAACTTTACCAAATTTACAAACCTATATCAACCACCATTGATATCATTGTTATATTAATGACTGAATTACAGTCATCGCTAAGATTTTTACAAAAAGTGTCATCTGTAAAAATAGTACCTACTCTGGGAATCAGCGGGTTGAGACTTTATACTTAAATACGGACTTATATACGGTATTATATAACACATAATTAAATTTAATATTCGAATCTATATAAAATAGATAGGTACATGATTTAATTAAAACCAAAAATATAAGAAATGTTAAATATTAAATAATAAAAGTTACAATGATATATTACGATTTTGGATATCGGATAAAAATAAGCCGCAAAAATAATTATTTCAGAATGTATGTAATATTATTTATATTATATGGGATATTCATTCCAATTCCTACTAAGCTACATAACCGATATGATAGATCGATTGAAATTTTTCTTATTATAAATATAAAATAGTTTAACTATTGACACTATAGGTATATCGACAAATAATATACCTGCACACAAATTCGGAACAAACGTCCCGGTCGGACGGGGACGAACGGTAGACAAAGAAACATTCAATCGCGCGTTAAAATGTTTGAGAAACACGAATCCAAAGTCTACTGCGTCGAAAAATGTAACGAAAGGTCCCTAAAGTCGATTTTGATAGTTCGGGGCGATAACACGACGGCGCGGAAAAACGTCGAGTGATAACGGATAGTCGATAGTTGGGAAATACGTTTTTTCTTTCCGGCGTCGAAATGTGAAAGAGACAGAGAAACAAAACGCATGAAAATTTCAAAGCAACCGGAGAATAGTTTGAAAACGGTAAATGTAAAGGAATACCCGGCAAGCGGTCGCGAAAATGGGCCGGGATATTAAATAATACGAGTAAATAGTATTGTTATTTTCACCAAAAATACGGTTTTCAGAATAAGAGTTTTATACAAGATAATATAATATTATAATAACAATAATAATTATTCACATGGCTGATATTTTTTGTTGGGCATAATAATGTTTAATACAATTTAAATAGCTCGAATATAACTATAGGTTTTTTTATTATACATCATTTTACCACATTTATACACCTACCCATATGATATAATAGAAATAAAAATTATTAAATAAGTACCTAAAAATAATAATGTAAACTATAAATATAATATATTATAATAATAAAATAATAAACAAAATAAGCAATGTGTCTTATACTGTTTTCGAAGGAAAACACAATCTGCGGAAAAATGTTATGGTAATTATTCGAAAAAGTTTTTGTGTGCGAAGGCATTACAAAACGAGGGAAAGTGCATGGAAAAGAATTTTACCTCAATTCTGACGCAGTATTTGTGCGTGTTCGAGTTACGTGCATGTAAAGGCCGCTCAAGAGCGCGCTAGATTTTCCGTTTTCTATTCTCTAATAACTAATAATAAAACAAAACGAATAATATCTATCTATGGAATATTAACCAAATCTATGGTATAAAACAATATCCATTCATTAGTATGTAACCAATGTAACTAACGTATCGTGGTTATGGACTATGTTACTACGGACATGCAGACGGACGGACACATCGGGAATATAAGATGTTTAGTAACTTGAAAAAAATTCAAATTTGCTTTAAAGAATTCCTTTTTAAAATATTAAAGCATTCGTGCGTATTCTAATGTTTATTCATTATTGTAGTTTTTCATTATTAAGTAAGAATAAAAAACATGTATATTATTGTTTAATTTAAGAGAACGTTCATAACCTATTTTTAAGGGGTTCTGTATAGGACATTTTTTAGATATTTAAAGAAAAACAAAAATCCCACAATCAAAAAATATTTTAATATAATTTAAAAGTAATTAAAAAATATTCCTGCATCAGTACTATTTACTATTGTGGTGTAATCACGATATTTGTTTAAAAATACGTTTACGCAAGACAAATAAAATGGCTTTTATAAGCGATTTTAAAGTTATAACACCTATTATAAAATTTCTAGATGACAATATTTTAGAGATAACCTCATTGGGGTTTTACAATTTTCTAAATATTAAGCTCGTTATTGAAGGTACGAAATACTATTTTTCCTCATTTTTAAGGTACTGTAACTTTTTTTAGTCATATTATTTGAAAAAACGACGATGAAGTTATCTCCGAAATGTCGTTTCCTATAACATTTCCTATATAAATATTGTTTATAATAAGTATTTTAACTCAAAAATAATTTTGAAATGCCATTTCATTTATTTTGAGTAAACATGTTTTTACCGTTGAAAATTTTAACATGCATACCTAATATTAAAAATCATTATGTTAAAAAATTAACATAAAAAAATTTAAAACCATAAAAATAATTTTATTAATTTAATAGAAATTTACCCGGTTTGTCAAAAACTGATTAAGAAGTTTCTCCTTTGGTCCGGTTTCGGTATCTAGGTCTTGATAATAATCCTCTTCTATTGGTTCTGGTTCACAGTCGTCGTGTTTGGGTACATTTGTATCGTTCTAAAGAAATTGGGCATTGCTTTATTATTATATCAGAAATATGGTACATTTAATTGTATTAAATGTCGAATTTTCTTACCTCTAACGACCATGAAGTTGTTACGAGTGATGTTAACAAAAGAAAAAATATAAGTTTTGACGACATGATGAAATTTGATTGCAAGAGAACAATTTACGGTATGGTGCGGGCGTCAAATGCCAATGATGTTCAAACGACGATTGTGCTCAGGCCGCAGAGACCATAGAGTAATATAGAGATGTCGTTCCGTCAGCACATGGGCGCTGCGTAGGGAGGTACATGACAGAGTGACCACTAACTAAAAGCAAAATATTGTGTTCCAAATAAATATTCTAAATTGTCAGTCTTAGAAAATTCTTTTAAACGTAAGTTATTTTTAACAAATATTAAAGCATCAGCTTATTGCTGATTTATTATTGATATATAAATCGTTTCTACAAAAATTTTCCAATAGCAGATAACTATAATTTTGAGTTATAAAATTTTTCTTTTGTGATTTAATAATTATTTCATTTAAGGGGGTTGAAAGCGGTCCGTTTATAAGGAGTTTTGTATAGGCAGTTTAAAATACGCAAATATATTAGCTGTGTGAGTGTGTAAGTAAAAAATGATTGTTGATTGTGTGTGTGTAACTTCCCGGAATACCTATTACCATTTATTATCTGTAAAACGGATGGAATATACATACCTACCTACGAATATAATTATTTATTACTATTTACAGATATTAATGTTGTTATTTTATAATAATCACTAACTTATTTCACATTTTACATCGCAGTAGCAGACACGCGGGGTAATTGGGTAAATGAACTGTGATCGTCATCACTACAGCTGCAGAAGGTTTGTGACTATGTTATTTACTTACATATTATTTTGGGTAGCAAAAGTTTATAATGAATTGTAGACGTTTATTATTATTATTATTCAATATCTCTTATTGCTCATGGTTATAATATAGGTATATTATAGGACATAGGTAGGTCTATTATTAATAATATCCTGACCCAGTATTAATAATAGCCAAGTCAAATTAGGAAAAAGTAGGGGCACGCTGAATTTTTGCATACACCTTAATAATATCATTATAAATTATTAATTGTATAAATAACATGTAAAAGGTCCCCACTGATATCACTGAGGCTCTAAAGGTCATTCGAGGTTAAAGTCACAAAAATAACCTTTTCGTAAATATCTCACTTTTATTTGTCGTATAATAAAAGTTTTATATGAAATTGGTAGAGGAGATAATTATCCATAAAAAAAGTTATGTGTATTTTTCGTGTTCTAGTGACTCTTCTCGCGGTATACAATTTGCTAAAGGTCCACTTTTTTTGAAAAGATGATTTTTTATTAAAAAAAAGAAAAAATAGGTTTTTTTGTAAATATCTTGCTTTTTCTCGTAAAACAAAAAGTTTCAAAATAAAAATTGTAGAGGAAAGAATTTTCTATAAAATTCTGTATTGTATATCAACCTTAGTTTTTAAAACTCAAAACCTTAGAAAATAACAACCAGAATGGACACTAATTACAGTTTACATGGGCAGCATAGGACTGCGGTGTGAAACGGTTGGCCATGACACCCGAGGGAAACAGTAGAAGCAAAAATATGGTCAAATTGAAGAATTTTTATATTTGTGTGACAGTGACAGCACTGAGTAGATAATATAATATTCTGTGATAATTAATTGTTGTAATATTCTGTTATATTATAATTTATATTCAATGTTTTCATTTTAAAAGATTTGAAAGAAAGTAAATCTCATCTATTGTAGTAAAAATCAATTCCCTCAACGATTACAAAATTAATGAACATTTAAATTTATTTAGTGCTTTTCAGTTACCATAATTATATTACATTATATTTATATATTGTTGTCTGCGGGGAAAAACTCTTACTTTTCAATAGTGACAAAAATTAATTTATAAATTAACTATCTTTCCTAGACTTCCTGCAATAAAAATATACCCTTAAAGGTATGTTTTCACTTGCACAATTTCGGATTGAGTGATTACTGATATTATAATGTAAACTGTAGTTGGTACTAGAACAACTAATGAAAATAATATGATTTTATTCATTGTTGATCAACTGTCAATAATTTTTCATGCTATACCTAGTATTATAACAACAAATACATAATCCTTTGCTTGGTATTTTGGTTCCCATTTATAAACATACCATAAGTGTTCGTAAAATGAAAATTGTGTAAATAAAAGACATTTTAATATAATGTATAGGAAAACAACGATTAGTTATAATCTTTGCCATAACTAACGTTTGTATTATTTCTTTTATTCCAGCTGTTTATTTTGTATTTAATTTAAAATTATAATTATATTCTATTTTGTAATCATAATACTAAGTCAACAATATAGTTAATACCTATAATAAACAAATAAGAAAAAAATCTATTACTCATTAGTATTAAGTCCCAATAAATGAATAAATAAATAAATACTTATTGATACTCATCGATATAATTAATGTATTACAACAAAACAATTATAGTAGCAGGAACATAATATAATAGTACCAGTGTTGAAAAAAACAGTCAAATGTTCATAATTCATAATAAACAATAAAAATTATTAACAAAAATTCATAAAAGTCATAAAGTTATAAAAATCAAGTCATGTAAAAATAATCAATTAATAAAAAAGTAAAATTTAAATATTATACAAGTGGGAAAGGATATCTAATTTTCTGTTTTTTTTTTCTATCTATTATAAAACATTTGTTTATTTAATTTATTAATTAAATGAAAAATACTTAATCAAATAAAACATTTTTTAAGAAATTCTATATCAAAATTGGGACACGGATGATTAAAAGGAACATTATCAATTAATTTTTTCAGTTTACTCCCAACTTTTTCTTCTACCATCAATATAGGAAAATTTGTTGGAAAAAATATCATCCAACCGGTTTATAAAATTAAAAAATTCATCGGGTAGCACATTTAAATGTATTAATATGTAGGTACTGTTCTAACTACCACTCTTATATAGGAAATTAGCCAACTTTATACTTAGCACACTTATGTATATTATATATGTATAGTCTATATCAATAAGTTATACCCTTGGAAAATATTTTCTGAATAAGTATAAATAATATATATGTATATTATAATCAATGTTATATCTGACAATTATTATACATGTGGTAGGTATACTACAGTAGGTATATATTTTATTCCCATCTTTTTTTTAAACAAAATTTAGCTGGAAAAGTAGCAATTACATAGGTACATAGTGTTTTTGTTTTAAACTAAAGGTTGCAGAGCAGCCTCTATTGAATTTTAGTTGATTCACATTAAAGTATCTAGTTTTTGATTATGGTATGATAATCGATAGTCAAGTCAAATAATCCCACTAGTAATTATAGCAACAAATAATAAGGTTAGATAGACACAATAGGAATATAAGAATTCTTAATTTTGTATAGAAATTTGAGTGAATTTTAGAAAACCTATCCGGAGTTCTAGAAAGTACTGAAATACACATATTGTGCAATTTTCAAATTTTTATGATGCGCAATACAACTTGAAATTTTTTACTAATATCATATTAAAATTTCAAATAACCATTATTGAGTCAATTTTTAGTTTAGAACAGAATTTAAAAGGTCAAAATTACTTGAAAAATATTGTTTAATACAAATCTGATGTTAATTATAGGTGTTGGCATCTAAAAAATACAAGTTGTATTTCGCATACACCATAAGAGTTAAAAATTTAAAAATTGCACAAAATGTGTATCTTAGTACCCCTTAAATAAATATTTACAATAATAAAATAATATTAATTAACAAAATATAATATTACTGTTGCTTAAATATTAAAAGTTAAAATAACAATCTTCTGTCTATACTAAAAAAAAAATGATATATCTATAATACATAATAATGATAGGTAATAATAATAAATTATTATTTATATTAATTTATTATTATTAAGAGGATGCTATACCCGCATTTTCTGTCTCCGTCCATCTAATTGGCAATATAGCAAAATTGTACAACGCAAAATGGAAATTATGGCATTTAGGATAGATTTAGAGCTTAAACACCTATTATCAAATTTAACAAGAAGAATAATTTCGAGTGAACCTCATGGGCTTTTTGTAAAATATTGTCACAAAAAAAAGTTACGGCATTTTTAGTTTTTGATATTTTTAAATAGCTTTAACTTTTTTGTCAGACGATATGTTACAAAATGCCCATGAGGTTCATTCGAAAACATTCCTCGCTTTAAATTTTATAATAGGTGTTTATACTCTAAATTTAACCTAAAAGCCAAAATTTCAATTCTGCGTAGTGTGATTTTGCTATATTATCTGTTAGATAGACAAAGACAACAAATACGAGTGTAATATCCTCTTAATAATAAAAAAAAAGATTCTTAAGGAAGTTCAATGTAAGTGTTAACAAAAAGATTTGTACCCAAATAATTTTATTTGATTCCTAAAGTAAGTTATTTGGCACTCAACACTATAAAAAGAAAAACCATGAATATTCAATTAGGTATCTCATTATTATAAAATTTAGAGTGAATACAAAAAGTATTTTTTAATTATATAAAAAAATTACAATAATACAAAATTAAAATAAAATTACAAAATACAATCCCTTCGGTATTTACTATATTCTTTTCAATATCTCTCTTCTTCTTTAATTAATCTTTTATTTTCTTTTCAGCTTCTTTGATATCATAATCTAATGCTTTTTCAGTTTCTTGTAAATTGGATAGTTCATTCATTAATTTTTTCTCTTCTTTCATTAACTGTAATCATATATTTATTATTTATACATTTGAATATTACCTACCACAAATAGTAAATTTTGCACATTTGTGAAATAATTTTTTTTTTTTTATTATTGTTATAAATTTGAGTTTATCATTTAATCGATTTAACAGATAATACAAATTTATTTTTATCTATTCAATATGAGAAGAAACCTTGGATGCCTGTCATTAACCAACTGCTAATATCAGTTGTGTTTAAATCATGGTTAACTAGTAGATAACTATAATTTAAATAACTTAAAATGCATAGGAGCTAGTGTTCTTACGAGACCTTGGAACCGAAATTAAAAATACCGGTATTAGAACCGGAACCTTTTGAACATCTCCGCACTGAAACCTTACCGGAACTCTTACATAATTTTTAAAAAACCTAAATCAAAACTGGTACCGACATTTGGTGATTGAATTTTTGCGGTGCTAAAAGTTCTAAAAGAAAATATTGTAAATTAAAATTCAGACAAATTTTTTTATACAATAATTTTTGCATTATTTTGTACCACTTTGTCATGTCTTTGAATGAGTTCCTAGTAATTTTTCAATTAAATTTATATGATTTATGTAATAAATAATATTGCACATTTGGATGTACTTTTATCATTTTAATGACAGGTATTATATTGTGAAGTAGAACCCCCGATAACGATTTTAAAATAATAAATTATAGGAATAACAAAATGGAGATTATCAATAAAATCACGATAATTATACTCTGGGGATTTACAGTCTATTATAAATGAATAACATGATGATCCGTGAGGTGTGAATTACACGACGTGATGTGAAACAATATTCTATTTGTGCTTTGTCTGTCGTTGAGTTAAGAAATACAATTATTTTATTACCTTAATCTTATCTACTTTTCTATTATTAATTATTTTTAATTATTACAAGATGGGTCAACTACAAAAATCACTAATATGTAAGTATTTTATGTATGACCTTAATTCCCAAAATGCAATATGCAAAAACGGTGACTGTAAAGTAAAATTAAGTAATACAAATTCATTATAATTATTTTTATATTATTTAAAATTACCTATTATTATTTAAAAAAGTCGTCAGTAAGGAGTGGAAACACTTTATTTGTTGGGTATTTTGGTGGTAGATATATTAAATTTGAAAGCAATAAAAAAAGATAAATCATTTATATCAATAAAAACGATTCTGAGCAGAGTTTGGTGTGATATACCTACATGCATTTTACAAACAAACATTTTATAATGACACCATACCAATATTAGGTATATTATTTCAGTATACGAATATCTAGGTATAGTAGTGTGCCATAATCTAAGTTAAAAACACCACATTAAATTAGTAACAAATAAATTAAGAAAAATTATGTACTCATTCAAAAACCTAGCTAATATATTAGAAAATAAAAAAATTAGAGTAGTATATCAAGGACTGGATGAATCTATTATTAATTATAGTATTTCTGTTTGGGGGAGGTGCATATGATACAACTATAGACCCACTAAAACAAAATACAAAATACAATTTCAAAAATAAAAAAAGAACCCTATGTACTACACAGAACATCTTTACAAAAAATTAAACGTACTATCAGTAAAAAAATTATTCTATAAAGCTTCTGTCCTTTACATTATCAAAAATAACTTAACTTCTAATTCAGAATATGATTATAAAACAAGACAGCAATATAATATAAGTATACCACTAATGCATATAAAACTTACACAATCTTCATTCTTATATGTATATTGGTCCAAAACAATATAATAAATTTCCATTGGATATCAAACGGTCCATTTCTATTAAAGTTTTCAAGAAAGAAATTACTGATTGGACTTTGAAAGAACAGAATATAGATATTTAGAAAGTTAATTTTTATCTATATAATACCGTTGCTTGTAAAACAAAAAGAAATTTTATGTAAAAATACTTTTGTAATTTATATTTAGTTGAGTTTAATAGTTTAATCAATTTTATTAAGTTATATGTATTAAAAATAATTTTCTTTATATAATTTATACTTTTATATATATATATATATTGTATGTAATTATTTTATTGTATTTTGGAACCCATAGGCCCCCACACAAACTTGTTCAGTGGGGCTCATTATTTTCATTGAAGATCTAAATAAATAAATAAATAAATATATTATAACATATTATCCGAATAAACATCCCATTTATTTTAGACAGATACACATTTTGTTGAATTCCAATAACTTAAAAATCTCACTTTAGTAGATAACAAATATAATAAAATATAAATTAGTTAATAATAATATTAAAGTCAGTATATATCGTATAAAGTTTAATTAGTATGTATATGATGAAAGTAAATCATACACTGTATGGTAGGTAGTCTGTAGGTATAGTTATATATAATATACATAGTATATGTATACACTATACAAGAACATTTTTCTTTTTATGTACAGGGAAAATCGAAAAATGCTATGTTTAGGGTACCATCTACAGTCAATTTCCTATCAATATCATACTAAAGCCAAAAATCCTCCTCGGCTCCTTCTGGTCAAAAATGTGTTAACAGAGAAAAAAAATACACTAAACATACAGTTCATTGTAAAACCACTAGCTACCTCGCTACGCTCAGAATCTAAAAATTGTTGAGAAACACCATTTGACTATATAGATATCGCGATTGTCTTTCCCTATCAGTTATCACTTATTAATATTGTACCGCACTATCAAACATCAATAATAAAAAAATATAAACACACAGTTGTAAAAATGTTTTACAAAAAAATTGTAGTTAAACTGTGTTTATGCTTAATATTTTAATGTAATATATTATCTTCTGTTAGGAGAAACATAGAACAAATTAAGCATTGAAATATTCATGTTGATTTAAATGAAGAATTTAATCAACAAGAGTTAGATAAAATAAATTTAAAAATCTGTTCAAAAAGTCATGAGCATCACAAATTGTTTAACTTTTCAAGACAAAACATACAAGTTTCATTAAACATGACAACTATAACAGACGCATGTGTTGGAATGGTCACGATAAATGGACATCCATTCAGTGTATTAAATGATTCAGGAGTATGTAGTATATTGAATTATATTTTAAATAGTATCAAAAATAGTGTTGTTGTAAACTCAGTCTATCAGGTAATAACAATATAAATTATTATTTTTGTAATTTAATAATTACATTTTTCATACTATTATTTTTATTTTAGGAAATATGTACATGAAGAATCTACTAATATTATAAATTAAATATCCAATGACATTAAATTTAAGCTTTTAAGTTTAAAACAAGATGCAGTAACCCAACTTAACAGAGCATTTCGGGGGATAATATTCAGTAGGTATATAGTCGATGATTATATTAAGCTTAAAACTATTGGTTTAATAGAACTTACAGAATCACATACAGGTATACCTAGTGGATAATATTAAAAAAAATATTTAGTGTTGGTCTATTAAATAAAAAATTAAAAATATGTTTTAAATAAAAAACTATTTTAGTTGTTTTGTAGAAATTTGAAATTGACATACATCAAATGTACACTATTACAATTAATAATGGAGCTAGCTAACTTATTGAAAGCTGTAAACTTAATTCAAAATTATTTAATGGAAGTTGAAACACAGGAATTTGAAAATATAGATGTAGATGATAGTACACAAGAAATAGAAGATTCAATATTAGATTGATGTGATAGTAATAATAGCAGGTAATAATTCAATTTCGGATATTTTTTTTTTTTTATCGAATTCTGTGTTCATGTTATAGTTTATGCTAATACTACTAGAATATAAGAATAAGTAGATATCATTAAAATTGTATTTTTATATTTCTGGTATAATATGGTACAATATACAATAATGTATTATTATTATAATGTATTAGTCCCTGTGGAGGGGGCTAAGAATACCTCCACGGTTTTCTCATGCCTGTCGTAGAAGTCGACTAATTGAGGTTGCGTCAGGTCGACAGCCGGCATAAAACTTGTCAAAAAGTATGAGAAGTATTAAAAAGAATATAGGCGAGTTTTCCCATCTCGGATGTTCGCG
>JAIPRL010005774.1:0-30386 GCA_025469235.1 Pemphigus obesinymphae
TAAGCAAAAGAAAAAAAAGTCATTTTTAAAAATCAAATTTTAATCAAATTGGAGCAATTTTTATGGTTCGACATAGGCCAGGGGGTATGATTTGACAGGGGCCCAGGGGTTCCTTGCACCCCCAGCACTCCCGATAGTTGCGGCACTGCCCACTAGTATTCACTAGACGAAATCCCTTCCATAGGTTTTACGGTTTTTAAAGAAACCATACCACGAACGCCGCTGACAATTTATTGGTATACTACGCGTTTATAGTTATTACTGTTACAGTATTACGCCGTGTATATGGTGGACTCTCATACATGCGTGTATATAGGTATGGCCATACGGCCTTAATTTTGTATGTATTTGGGTTTGATTTTAGAGCTAAAACACCTATTATTAAAATTAAAGAAAACAATATTTCCGAGTGCATCTCTGAGTTTTTTTTAATTATTCCAAATATGACGTGCAATATATTACTTAAAGTGAATAACCTTTTTTAACATATTTAAACACTTGTAGGTAACTCTTTTCGAAATTAATTTTTTAAGATGCACTCGAAAATGTTCTCTTTAATTTTGATAATAGGTGATTTGACTCTTAAGTTTACTTTAATCAAAATTATTTGCAATCTTAGTGAGTGTTTTATGGTGCCTACCAAAAATCACTTGTGTAGCGTGGTTTTAAATACATGAAATTGTACTACTTTATTAAAAATATCCATATAATAATCTTTCTTTTCTCCGTAAGCTCCTTTCTGATTCTAATTTCCAATCTAGTACTAATTAACTTAGGTTTCTGGTTTTATGCACCTGCAATACTTCTAATTTTTCATTCCATAATTGTGCGACAAATTATTTAGAAAATGAGCCTATTACCATATAATGAGTATTGCACCGCTTCCCAATGTTTTTTTTAATATAAACAAATGTTATTGTTCTTTTATCCTTTTTTGTTATGTTACATTTGTTATCTAATACCTATCTATATATATTGGGCATAAGCCCGTTTTTCTTTCAATAAATAATTTATATTTTATACATACATATTACACATATATATAGCTTATGCTATAAAAAAAACATATAAACAATTGGTTATATAAATAAAAAATATGCAATATACATTATGAAATACACTTTTTTTATGTTCAAACCACTACCTCAACGTCTCCCTTGATGTCCCCAGCTCTCAAGTAAGGACTTAATAATAAACACTTATTTTTGTTATGACAATTTTAGTTATTATTACATAAATAAGAAACAAATATTACATCTTAGTTAAATACCAAAATTATTAGATTGTTTTAAATTTAAATAATACTATTTATTTTGTAGCATTTCATAAGTATTATTGTGCAAATCAAAGAAATCTACAAAATATTCACTTATATAATATAATATATATTGGATATAGTCTAAAATATAAGTAAAAATTAAAAACAAATATAAATCACAGTTCATAATACTAAAAAATTATATAATTTTTCAAAAACAAAGTTATAGGTCTAAAATTAATATATAAAAAAAGAAAAATAATTGAGAAGATTAAGTAATAACAATAATATTTATGATGGTAATTTCCCTAATAAATTCAATTTATTTAAATACAAAATGTTTCATACTTGCATTATATCTGATGTTCCCAATTGCCCTCAACTCACAAGTGGATTGTAAGCAAATTTTTGATGTTTGAAAAAATATTCAAAATAATCACATTTTTATCTGTATATATTTGGGCATAATCATTTGTACTAGTAAATTATACTCCATTAACCAGAGTACACCAAGCAACAGACCAAAACCGGTTGCGTATGCACATATGACAACTGGTATACACAGTAAATTAATAATAGCATACCATTTTATCATTAACGGTATTGATCCACAATGACATAGGTTCAACCAATGTGCATGAAAATGGTATACTCTTAATATGAAGGAAGTATAGTCTAGACTCATATGATCACAAAGTAATATAAGGTATCCTAGACATAAATAAGATATAGCCTATGACAACAAAAATGTTCATAATACATTTTGGGAACCACTGGATTAGACCATTATCTATTACTAGACTTAACCAAATAGTAAAAATATTAAAACAATAAACAAACACAGGAACACCAGGAAAATTTTTCTAAAATTAAATACATTATTACTTTTTTTGTTCTTCAGTATCAATAGTATGCTCATCCATGCTATAACCAGTAATGCTGTCAGGACTTTGTAACGAAGCATTGTACAATGGATTTGCTATTTGTCTGTCACTAATTGAAAAACGAGTGTTGTTATATATATTATCTGTCTGTAAAATAATTAATCAAAAAAAAAAAAAAAAATTAAAAATTAATTATTATTAAATGTAAATAATACATTTATAAATTAAGTACTTATTTTATTCATTTAAATAATATAATATAAGTATTATTATAAAAATATATACCAATTATGGAAGCACGTTAAAATAACCCCCAAAGATTATTTACTAAGGTATTATCATTGATTATAAATACTATATATAACCAATAGTATTAGTTAATTACCTAGTCATAATTATAATAATGACTAATTAAGTTGTAAATTAATAATTAATAATTATTATTAAGTTTAATACATTATCATTATATCAACCAGTTTAAGACAAACAAATTTAAAAACTATTTTTTCTTTTACTAAGAATTTATTTATTTATTTTATTGGTATATGTAGGTATATTATACAGTATACAGTAAGTATATGCAATACTTACAAGTAATATATATATATATATATATATAGCTAGGTATACTCTGTAATAAACCCATATTATCTAAAGAATGTTATAGAATATCAAAGTTTTCAAAATGTCAGTTACAATTTATATTTATATTATACAGAACAGTTTACATATACACACACTAATAATACACAGATATTAAAAATTAGCTATAAAAAATTCATGAATATAATTAGTGAAGTTATGAACTACTCGAATTTCGAACTGAACTGAACCGAACTCGGAGTATTTGGTTTGATTTGAAAATCACACTCATAACTGGAAATATTTAAACTAAATTAGATACAAAATAGTGCGTTTCAAGTAACAAACCATGGATAAAGATGAACCATTGGACCATTGAAATTTCTTAGAAGTACTAATATTAATATCAAAATTTTACCATCTTCTAAGAGATCATATAGATAATGCAGTTATTAAAAGCCTAAAAGCACATAAAGATAACAAAAATACCAACAAAACCTAAGATGTCCAAGCAGTCTAGTTACATTCTTATCAAAAACAAATGCAAATTATATTATAGAAACTATAGGAAAGTTGATGCCAAAAAATATTTCAGATGATCAACTTTCTATAATCATTTGATATGTGACTACTAAAGTAAATTAATGACTACTGGTTTTTGTACCTCAGTATAGGTACATGCAGCAGCGGAGTGACTTTGTCTTGCTGTGTATTGATATATTGCTATCCTTTGACATTATTTACTTACAGTTATTTATATTAGAATTAGATACATACTACATAATACATATTAATCATGTGATATAAGTGATTAAGTTTAAGTGACTGGAGGTAATGCAATTTTTGATCAAAAATACAATTCATGGAAAAAAAGATATCAACATAATTTTATTATTCACCAATTCATCATATTTTTATTTATATTTTTTTTAATAATAAATATTAATTTATTCACATTCAAAATAAGAAATATTTCCCCAATCCAGAGCTGTATATTTATATATATATATGTCACATATATAAGTATATAAATCCGTAACATATATATATGCACATTAGTCAATTTCAGATTTTAGCTATGAAAAAAGACTATTAGGAAGTGGATAATGTATACATTATCCGGCTAAAGTAACTTTAGCTACCGTGTTATGGCTAATGTAAATAAAAAAATTATAAGTAATAATGAATTTATTATTTATTATATATTATTACAATAGTAGTAGACACAATTTTTTTTTTACAATACATCACCAAAAGTACTCGGAGAGAGTTTATTTGTTTGATTGTTTATACCTGTTACCTACCCGACTATTTCACAGCAAATTGGGGGATATTTTCGATGGAAGCAAAGTGGAACAATACTCGAGAGCGTAGCAAGTGAATTAAGTCAGCTGCAGTGAATGGAGCGAGATTAGTCTGTCTACCCAGCTATGTTTCTCTACAACATATTACTACTAATGGTGTTGTAGAAAAACATAGGTGGGAGGATAGGCCATACTCTTGAATGTCACTCCGCTTCACTTCAATCAAAAATTTCCTGATTTGCTTTGAAACACCACGTCGGGTAGGTAACAGATTAAATAAACAATTAATTAAACAATTAACTCTCCCCGAGTACTTTTGGTGATGTATTGTAAAAAAAAAAATAGTAGTGAAATTACTGTTATAGTAATAACCAACTGTGAATGTGATACTTTATCCATCCATCAATGGCTAATGTACAAAATAGCCGGTTAATGTAAGCAATTATGATTTTAAATTTTGAGTAACTACTTTATCCAAGTAATATGGGTAATGTGTACATTATACGGATAATGTACACATTAGCCACATTTTGGACTTTAGCTGTAGGTAACATAATATATGATGTATTAAAAATTATCGATTATCTTTACTGGTTTTTGACGTAAGAAGTGAACTATACTGAAAATATAGGTACATTATTAGATACCTAAATCAATATTCGTAACATTAGGATCCAAAAATAGATTGTTATCTTATTGATAAAATTTGCTGTATTTAATAAATACAATAAATTGATATAACAGTAATTTATAAGAATTTAAAAGAAAAAAAAGAAGCTCTTAAGTTGCACCGTATGGCCAAATTTGCCAACGAGACATTTAGAGTTTAGATATATGAAGCGATATATTTATTATTTTATATTTTATAAATAAATTTTAAAAACCTATATTATTATTTATTTTAATATAAATAATTATTTTGATTAATCAAATTTTAAATTAAGTAAGTACCTACCTAGTTCTTTTATATATTTTTTAATTAATCCTTTAATTTTTTTTATGAATTTCTGTTCGGGTTTGATATTTAAATTAAATAGTTTGGTTTGATTTGGTTCGTTACAATTTAAATGAGTCTGATTCAACCTCAAAAATCTGAGTTCGTAAAATCACTAAATATAATACATCATATGAAATATATTTTTTTAGATTCTGAGCGGGGCAAGGAAGCTAATTGTTGTACATTTATGTTAATTTTTATTTTTCTATGATCAACTTTTTAACCAGAAGAATTGTTCCAATTATCATTACCTAACCTAACCATTTTTTGGTAGAAAATTTTATCTAGTTGGTACTTGACTTGAGATGTTATTTTTGAATATTTTTGATAAACACATAAGGAAAAACTACCAAAAAACACGATTCCGTTGAATAAAATTTAATTATTTCTTATTAATTCCAAAAATAATGCTTCTTAAATCTTGAAATTTTCTCACCAAATACATAATCTAATACTATATTAATATTGATAAAATTAAAAAAAAAATTCTATCAATTTTTGGCTATTTATAAATTTCTAGGTTTATAAAACTTAAAAACGGTAGTTTTGGGCTTTTTTTTAAATTATTTATCTATAATGTGATGACATCCTATGATTAATTATTCATCATATTTTATTATTATCCGTTATCCAATTTTATTAGGTACACACGTAATTTTCCTATCAAAAATGTATAATCACTTGTTTTGCAATAAAATGCTCGACACAAAAATTGTTTAGGAAACTGTAAAAGTTCATATCAATCTATCTAATAATCAGTGTTGGGTTAAAACGTAACGGTTGTTACTCGTTACTTTTTCGAGTAACATTATAGTAACTTTGTTATTTATTTTGTATAGTAACGTAAGAGTAACTACGAGTAACTTTGTAAAATAACGAGTTACATTTTTATAAATAAAAATACAATTCATTCTAATAAATTCTGGTGATATATGAAAAGCAGATACTTTAATTTAATGGTTGTATAATTTTATAATAGGTAGGAGTAAGCATGGATATTATATTTCATAATATTCGACTAACTTGAATCAATCAGAAATACAATTAGAAAAAAAAATATACTTTTGACACTTCATTTTATATTATTATTTTAATTTAACATATTTAAATATGTTTGAAAGTAATGTCATTGTAACTAATTGTAACGAAAAAGTAATTTAGTTATATAGTTTTAATTTGTAACTAGTAGCATAACTTAGTTACTTTTTAAAAGTAACTTACTCAACACTGCTAATAATAAACCTACACAAAAGTTAAAACATAAGATACCTACACTAACATTGATTATAAATACTAAATGCATCATAAGATTATAATATGTGTATTTAAATTTTAGCGGAAAATCAAAATTCCCTTAAGAGGACACCACACACCCGATTTTTAATAAGTTTTGTATAGGCAATTTTAAGGATATTTTTAGAAAAAATGAAAATCTCATGTTTGAAAAATATTTAAATACATTTCAGAAATAATAAAAAAATAGTCCCATACCAATAACATATTTTTATTTTGAAGTATTAATAAATAATTATTAAAAATTAGGCAAAATGTGTTTCAGGAGATGTACGTTTTTGAAAAACAATGATTTTAGCATTTGATGACTTCTATATAAATTTAAACATCGTAAAATAATCTAAAATTTTACATGAACGATTTTCAATAAAATTATTAAAAGTAAATGTATAAGACTTTGAATTTCCCAGAATTTTCTATTTTTAAGTCTTATAACTTGACTAAAAATAACTTTATTTAAAATAGCACATGTAAAACTTTAGATCATATGATGATCTTTAAATTTTTATACAGGTTGTTGTAGACCAAAATAATTCATTTTTCTGGAAACGTACATCTCCCGAAGCCTATTTCACGTATGGGAACTTGGTAGTGTAGCGTCCTCTAAATTAGCAACTGGTCAATACTGTGTCAATACAAAATTGATAAAAAAAAAGTCTTTTGATAAAACCATAAATATTTTGAAAATAGACTTTATATCTATGATTTTGACTAAAAAGGAATGATTGAACAATAAAGAACAATCAGGTGGAATCATCCCTATTTCCTAATTGTTACTTTACTACTGGTTAATTTTTAATGAATTGTTCAAGAACAACCTTATATGTAATAAATCTTAGTAAATAATTTCCGGAGTCCACAATTTTAGGGTAATAAAAAACATAATAATATATAGTAAAAAATGTGAAATTAGTGTATTCATTCAGTATAATTAGTGAAAGCGATGTATTAAATAATTGATTTTAGACATAAAATCTTAACCAAATTATCAATACTTACAAATATCTCATTTTAAATCTAAAAACATATTAAGATTCTGTAGGTCCTTTACTAGAGTTGGAAACAAAATTTTTATATTTTCGCTAAATTTAATTTTTGGAAATTTACAAAAATTTGTCGTATGAAAATAAAACATAATATTATGAAGAATTATTCCCAACATAAAACCTATAGAATCTTAATATATTTTCAATGTTAAAATCAGAACATTGTAAGTACTCAAATTGTTGCATGAAGAAATAAAATATTTTACTTTATTTAATCACAATAACAGAAATTTAGGCTACACATAGGTAATGAAAAAAAAGATGTCAAACCTATGGTATAAACTTATATTATATAAAATCCTCTCATGACTTTTTTTTAGGGGGATTTCCCTTATTCCCCCCTATGGATCCCCATCGCAATGTATAATCCCTTAAAATTTAAGTATTTACAAGAGCCAATGAATTATGTTTTTCAACTGATTTAACACACACATATTTTATTTAATTATATTTATACTTATTTTTATTTACTTGATAAATATAATCAGAATCAGTTTTTAGGGATGAAAATGATGGTTGATGAGGTAATGATACAGTATCATCTTCAACACGATCATCATTTTGTGCTTTATAAGAAAACATGATACTTGATTGAGAAACACTAAAATAACATAAATAATAATTAATATTAAAAAAAAACAATTTAATTTAATTTTAATTTTTAATTTTTACCTGAAAAATGTACTCAAGAATGTTATATAAACTAGAGGTGTGAATAATGTAAAATATAAAAATGTTGTTACATCAACAATACAAAGTCCTTCTGTAATTTTTATTAATAAAAATGTACAACCAATTGAACCAATACCATTTAACAGTGCTAAAAGTGACACATATACATAAAATGACCGATTAACTGAAAAAAAAAAAAAAAAAAATATAAATTAGTTAAACAAAATAGTAAAGTTACACAATAAATTATAGTTGATTAAATAAAAAAAGTATATTTAAAGTATTATTAAAAATTATAGTAATTTTTATCATTAACATAAAAATATTATATATTATAGTCTGCAACATGTAAATATGCCTGAAGAGTATCGAGTGGTAGGTTTTTGTTAAACCAGTGTACCTCAGTATAAGCATATGCAGCAACGGAGTGACTTTGCATTGCCATGTATTGATATACTGCTACCCAGCACTCTTGAATCACGGACACGTATTAGTATCATTGATTGCAGCAGTCATTAGTATAGTTTTATTTTTAATAATTTAATATTTTTATTTGATATTTCATTGAAATTTAAGATTGTGCTATTAATTTGACATTATTTATTGTTATTTATATTAGATACATACAACATAATAAATATTAATACATACTACGTATTTCATATATTATATTAAAAATGATATCCATATTTTTTGAAACAACTTTAAAAAGTTATGTAACAAAATTAAAAACTTGTTTTATTAAAAATCCTAATATAATTAATGTACAAAATAATCAATATTATTTTAATTGAAATTAAGTTTTTAATTTTTTTTTTTTTTTTTTTTTACAATATTATTGGAACAAGTAATCTAATCTATTGGTTAGGTTAGTTTATTTAGTAGTATGTTTATTTTATTTTTTCTAAGAAAAACTTTTTTACCTTTTGGTGCACTCATTTTTTATTAGCAAATTTGATCAGAATGGCATTAATGTACATGAAGAAGTAATTTTACGATTTTTTTTAATAAACTCATAAAGAAAAACTAAAATGGAAAAACAAAAATTTCAATTATTTCTTTGTAATTCCATAAGACAAATAGGCTTAAAAAATTTTAATTTTGTAAATTTTAGATTATGTATTCAGGGGCAGCATTACAAATTGTGGGGCCCTAAGCAAATTCAATTTTCTGGAACCAAATTACTTTTTACTTTGTTTTGTTATGCAAGAAGAATTACCCTAAATAATATTGTGATAAAAATTTTGCGTAAAAAGGAATAAATAAAAAATATTGTATTTTTCTTCTCAACATAAAATATGTTCATAGCCTTCATATGGCACGGGGCTCTAAGCAACTAATTTGGTTGCATTGCCTTTCTACCAGCCATGTATGTATTTTACTATTACATTTAAGTGAAATTTTATGTAAAAAATTTTACAAATTTTTTTTGAAAGTAATTTTGATGTATATTACATAAATATGAATAAAGTACATTTGAATTTGTATTTGAATTGAAGTATTTAGATTTTTAAATTTTTGAATAAAAATAGTATTAAATATTTTACTTGTTCAGTTTAAAAAAATGATTATATAAAATCTAGTATCAAATATGAGAGAAAAATATGATTAAATATAATATTGAACTAAGCGGATGGTAAATTAATAAAAACAAATTTAAAAATTTAACAGTAGCCCAAAAAACTATTATGTTATATGCCATTCTATGAGATATTGATGAAATACATTATCCATATTCAGTATGTTACTGATTAAATTATATTTCTTAAGAAGATAAAATACTGCGGTTTTTAAAATTAAAATATAATGGGATATTAATATATTTAAATTAATTAAATAAGGAAAATAAATTACTATCATAAATTTGATCGACAAGAAATTTAAAAATAAAGGCAACATTTAAGTACTCAAATAAATAAAATCTAAATTTTTTTAAGTACAAAAAAAAAATTTTTAACTTGGAATCCAGGACAATTTTAAAAATCACCCTAATGTGGGATGTCTAATCACAAAAGTATATGACTACCGTATTTTTACATATAAAAATTTGTTTTAAAGCGGCTCCAGCTATTTCATTTAGACCTACTGATACTGATATGTATTTTATTAAACAAATGTATGTTATTCTATTGAAATGACCAAGAAAAATTGCTTAGAATCTACAATTATATGTTTTACAAAAAATTATTGAATACAATAACATGTTCACCAAAGTGATTAAGTTTTTGATCAAAAATACAATTCATGGAAAAAAAGATAACATAATTCAATTGTTATTTTTTGTTTCAATTATTACAAAACAATAGGTATTTACAGGTTACATTGAAATTTTCAATATTTAAAATTCAAACACTATAGTAAGTCTATAATTTAAAGTTACTAACCAAAACAGTATTTTTGTTATTTGACGTAAATTAAAAAACACATTATTGTAAACACAATACACTTCCTAGAAAAACTAATTATACCAAAAAATTAATGTACTACAGACATTTTACATTTAAGTCCCATGAACCTAAAATTACGTCTAATTGAGTCTGAATTAATACTTAAAAAATATTTTCCCTCATATTTTACAAACTTAAAACTGTCAATATACTTATTAAAAATTACGAACAGTAAGTAAATGAAGTAATAAACAGCCGGTCAGTAGGGGGTGGATGCACTTAGCTCATTGGGTATGATATAGTACAGTCATATTAAAGGTTTCACCTCGGATTGAGAGATAAGAAGCTGTAAACTCGTATAACACCTTAATTTTGGCTTTCTAAAAGTTGTCTAAAAAGTCTCATAAAATCTCGTGTCTGCATCGTAAATTATGCAGTCACAAAAATTGATTTTTCGCAATTATCTAGGTATCTATAGCTCCAATAATGTTAATATCTATTATAAAAATTGTAGAACATAAAATTTGCGACAAATTTCATGTGCTCAACCGTTTTTGAGATAGAGGACAGAGAGCATGCAACGCTCAGCCATACATACTGTAATATAAGGTCAGCTGTGAATCTTCCAATTATTAGTATTAAATAATAATAATACACAAGCACAATCTATTACTTATTACAGTTGATTGGTACTTGCATTGAACATATACCAAGTTCGACTGCTCATAACAATAATGACTCTTATATTATAATAAATAATAATCTATACAAACTTTATTATTAAAATTTTCTCTGTAATTGAACTACAAATTAGGTATCAACAGAAAAACCAATTAATTATTTCAAAAATATGGCTTACGCACTACAATTATTTTCATTTCACTATTTTACATTCATTGATTTATATACTTATGCATTCAAATATTGAACTATCAAAACTTCGACAATTTAAAATAAACAACAGTTTCCATTTTTGCAGGGTATGTCAAAAAATTAATTTTTTTTAATTTTTTCGGATTACATGGGTATTCACGTATTATTGAACTGAATTTGACAATATATATATATATATATATATATATATATCTGGAATTCAACTATACAACTCCCTATACTACTTCAACTTAACAATAGTATTTATTATTGAAAATTTTAATTTTAAAATTAATATTTACCTGGTAATGCAAGTTTTTCTCGGAGTCTTGTCAAAGGCAATACTAATATGAGCAAGTATAGCTGAAATATAAAATTAATTCATTAATACTTATTATATATTAATATCTATTTAAATTTTAAAAATATTACCATAGTAAAAATAACAGAGCTAATTAACCAAAACACAACACCACCATGCCCAAATAAATTTAAATCCTTTGAATTGATTCTAAAGATGGTATCTGGCATGAAAATTTCCAAAGCTCCTTGGCTAGCTGAATAAGCGAATGAAATAAATGATGTTGTAATTAAAACATATCTGATGCTGCTTCTACTCTCCATATGACCTATAATAAATAATATGTATTACTTTTAAATATTATAAGTATTATACACACTGTTTACTCCCAGTGTGTTCATCTGTCTGTCCATAGTTACCAGAATCATTATTGATTGTTTACTAAGGAGATAGATATTATTAATTTTATTTAAGTTTTCTAGGGTGTTAAAAATGGGAAATCTAGTATGCTCAAAGAGTATGTTTTTCTTAATATCCGTCTGTCCTTTCATTGCCATCGTTATCAATATTAATATTTACAAATAGTATTTGTTTTTTGGTTTTAAATTTTTATACATGAATATAGCAAATTAACCAAATTGTTTTAAGATTGTTTATGGAATTATATTTTATAGTTTAAAACACATTTAGAAACCGAGAAGGGATTTCAGCATACTTGCAAAGTAGGCTTTCCGAACTTGTTTATAATAAAAAAAAAAAAAATGTTTTATAAATCTATTAAATATTTTAGTTATTATATTAGAATGTGATAATTGATGACCAAATTTAATAGATATTGCAATTTTTTTGTCATCAGATAAATCAAATATGTACATGAATCGGACTAATTATAATCTTTCTATTATATTGCAACTTATTGTAATTTTCAATATTATTGCATTTTTGTATACTTCATATAATAAAATTATTATTTCTAAGCTGATTTTACAATTAAAAAATAAATACAATGTGTATTTTCACATATTCATTTCGTAAGAATATAGAAGTGTTATATAGATACGGTCATATGAGTGTCATGATATTAAGATATCAATATTAATTTATTGTTCAATATGTTTTTATGGGTTTCTATTAAATCCCTACAATATTACACCTATATTTACAACAATAAGCTCTCACCATAATATATACAAATACAAACACGTTAAAATACAATACATACATTATACAATTAATGCACACCCTATATACCTAATCTTTGTTTTGTCTATGACATACGGTGGGGTCGTGGTGATTAAATAGGCTTTGTTAAAAAACATGATTATTGTCAAATAGAATTTTTCTGATAATTCTACATATCTGTATTTTGCAATTAGTATATCTTTATAAAGCAAATATATGATTTTATTATGTAACTAATATATTTCTCATTGCAATTTTGATATATTTTCATTGCAATTTTAATATATTTTTAGAGCAATTAAATACAGTCTTTAGTGATAATATAGTAGTAAATAAGAGTGAAAAATAATATGAACATAAATTATACCAGATATTTTTTGAAATTGTTTAAATTTGGATTAGTAGGTTCTTAGGTGACAATTGATTTTTTACCATTAAAATTAATTAGTTTAATGTTAAAAAAATTATATTTTCTAAATTTAAAAAAGAAGTATTAGCAACTGGTAAAGAGCAAATAGAAGTTGATGATAATGAGAACCTCGGATAACTTGTGGTTGAGCAATAATCCGACAAGTGAAAGACTTGTGTTTAATTGTTGGTCGGTGGTAAAATGTTAAACCAATTTTTGTGTTGCTTACAAAGGTAAATTCAATTTAATAACATAGATTAGGAAATTATTAAAATATAAAAATATATATTTATATTACTCTTTTATTATTTTACTAACCAAAAGCTAATGCAAAGACTACTACACTCATTTCTGTAGCCAAAAAGAAACATTTAACTAATATCCAAAGTGTTATGTTGATAGAATCAGCAGCCAAATTACTAAAGTTGAGTGTCATTGATATTAGGCATCTCATAATACTCGTAAACACATTGAACAAAACCTAAATAGATAAGTTATGTTAATAGTTAATAGTAACTTATTAGTAAAATAAATAGCTTATTAAATATTATAATATAAGTAAATGTGTATTAAAAAAATAAATAAAAATAAGGTTTACCAAACAATAGAATGTAAAAAAAATTGGACTGTTAGCAGCTCGGAGTTTTAATCTAGCACGACTAAATTTTGTCACTAAGTATATCATGAACATTAAATTAGGAATAAGTATTGCAACATCCCACACACGAACGCTATAACACAACACAATTAATAAACGATAAATATTAATAACATTATATCTTACCTAAATAGTTAACAAGTAGTTAACAGTGATGTATTTAATGGTGGATGGATTTATTAAAAAAATATTGAATTCTAACAATTTATATAACCTCCATATATTTTACAATGTTTAGGGATAAAAAAAAGCATAGTTGATAGACATATAATAAAATATGAAAGGCCATTTACTCCTACTATTTTGGTGATTAATACTATTTATAATATTAAATTTTGATAACATCTTATGTACTAACTAAATTCATAAGTCATAATGACATTGTAAATACATATATTATACCGAGTCCATACAGACAATAAAATTAGAAAAAAACATACTCGGTTTTTTGACTAAATTAGAATATTTTTATAACAATTATGCTTTTTCCAATAAATTGTGTCCCAAACCGTGTCGGTAAACATCAAAAGGTCTTGGTTTTGTGGTTGTCTTAGTGAACATTGTCAAACATATGTGGAAGGTAAATACATTGTTGGTCGTTATTGTTTAGTACCAATTGATAGTGTCAAAAATCACAAAGTTGATAAACGTTCAGTAATACTAATAGCACATCTCCAATTGGTATTTTTCATTTAATTGCTGGACCAACAATACATATTAAGTTTTCAAAATCAACAAAATTCAAACAAGTAGGTTGATCTAAAGTTTATCTACGCCTTGTACATTCCTTTGTTGCAAAGTTAGCCTTATTCAAAAATGTCTATTATTTTTATTATATTTTTGTTTTAAATAAATATATCTAGCACCTAACATAAATAAATCTTCATCATTTTCATTTTCAATATTTCTTTTAATTTTCAACATTTTAATTTGTGTTTATCTACTACAAAAAAACAAAACACAAACAAAATGTTTGACTTTTGATCATATTTTGTTGAATTTTTACTGAACTCAATATGGACATATGTTTATTTGTGTTTTATATTTTCAAACTAAAAAAAGTTGTAAGATTTTCATTTTTCTACATATTTCATAAAAATTGCCTATACAGAACCCCTTCAAAAAGTAGGTATTTTGCGTCCTCATAACTTGTTTTGTTATATGTTTGTTAATAAATTTAAAAATGGTACATATGAAACAAATAAAGTTTTATTGTCGAAAAATTGTTCATAGTAAAAAATTAAAATAATAAACATTCTTATAAAATTATGAGATCTCTCGCTCCACTTGGAATTTAATATTAGAAATTTTCAGAACGTTTAATTAAAAATTGAATTCATTCATGTTCATGTTCAATGCGTAAAAAATTAACTCGTTTACACTCACAATAAATACACGAATGTACTTTAAAAAAATATAAGTTATATCGGTCGTTCATTTGAATTAATTAATTATTAACAAAATATACCTACATTTTTCTTATAAACTTCACAAAAATTACAGATTCATAGAGATAATGGTTTTTATATGTTAACTGCCTCATGAAATTGAACTCTTGAGTATTATATTTAAATCTAATAGGGTTTATACTTTTATAGCAAAATATACCTATATAAATTTTCAACAGCCTGAAAATTGTTCCTTAAAAATATGAACATCATTTACATTTACCATTATATTTTATAGAAACTAGTGGCGAATGCATGTCGTTCCCAAAATATGAATGTGAACATACGAATGTACATTCATGAACATCATTCTTTCCCCACTGAAAATTGGGTAATCATAATTTATATAAGTTTTTAGGTCATTATTCATACTATTTTAGGTAAACAACAATATTTCTCTAGTTATTATTAAAAAATTCTGTCTACAAAATATGTTTGGGATTCAGTATCTCTAGACCCCCCCCCCCATATATATATGCTACTGGGTATATATAATTGAAATGTATCAATATGTGTTAATTTGTGAATAGGTAACTAAATTTTTTTATTATATCATACATAGTTAACAAATTTTTAGCACATACATTAGAAGAGCACCCTCTCAAAAATAGGTATATACAAGAAATCCAAAAAAAATTATAATACAAATTGTGTCCTCACAGGATGCCAGTATATAGTTAAAGGATAACTTGGTCACTCCATAATTTTTTTATTCAAATATCCAAGACTTAAGCAATTTTAAATTTAACAAGTTATTATAAAAAACAAAGAAAGAAGAAAAACGTAAAATATGAAACATTACCTATAACTCATAAAATTGTGCAGGTAGATACATTACATTTATAATTGTTAATGAAATGTTTGAAAACACATCACACAAGAATTACCTAATCAATTATGACTCAAACAAGGAGATTTTATACTTATATATTGGACCATAGTTCAAGTAGCACTTAATTATTTTAATTTATACATTAAATAATACCTACCTAGTTGGTAAAAATACATTTAATATCATTGGATATAACAATGTCTTACTTGATATTTGGTATTTCCATATAAAGAACCAGTTTACATACATGCTCTTCCTCTGTTAGAGTACTGTTGTCCATTATATTGATTGGAAGTTTATTAGTTTCCAAAATATGAGAATCTTCCATAATTAATAATTGTTTTTGTTTGGTTTTTTGTTATTCATATATTACATTTGTATCGTAATAACATGTTGTTGCATTTTATTTAAATATCACTGAAATATTTTTATAGTTATGATATCACTCTAAGCATGACTAATTCAATGAGTTAAAATCGATGTAAATATACTTGTTATATACTATTGTAAAAATGTAGGAATTAATAAAAAATTGTTTTAATTCTGAACTAATTATAATCAAAAATCAATAATTTTTAATTTCCTGTAGTAGGTATATATATACAATATAGTACAATAGTACTTATTTCATTGCAATCGCAAATATCATTTTTATTATAGCGCTATTATATATCCTTCACAATCACTATCACATTATATTTACAAATCACTAGACAAGGGAAAAATGTTATCTTTATACTTTTGGTAAATTGATAATGTGGTATATACAACAGCAGCTCAGCTGTGACCATAGATATTGTAATATAGTTTATGGTATAATCACAGATTATATGAATATAATGTTATAATCTATGGTATAATGTGGTCAATAGCATGACAAAATAATTAATCTATTTTGTCATTGTCAATAGCAAGATTTATTTTTAATCGTTAACAGTCAACGCTGTGTCTACGGACGGCGGGCACTCGTGTAGATAATGCGTACACGGACCAACCGTGTAAACATTTCTTACCCGATCGTTTAGTGCACATGCGTCTGGACTTCCAAACTTTACATTTTTAATATTTGATTCTTTTTTTTTTTTATGCATGTATATTCTATAATATTGTTTGGGTACATTATATTACATCGTAACTGATATATTTTTATAATTATTGTTAAGAATTAACAAACGAATAAAATATGCCAATAAATAAAATAAAAGTAAAACAGAAGTACCTACCTATACCTACTTTTTAAAATTATATTAATTAACAGAATACAATATAACCATTGCTTAATATTAAAAGTTAAAATAGCAATCTTCTGTCTATACTAAAAATAATCATATAATAAAATGAAATATAATACTTTTTATAACAATGTAGGTGTATAATAATAAATAATAATAAAAAAAGATTCCGAGTGAAGTTCAGTGTAACATTACTTTCAAATTTACAACAATTTTCCAACATTCACAGAAGGCAGTTTTCCCAAATTGTATACGATGTACATGCGTAAGAAAATCGAATCAAACACCTAAAAAAATCAAAATGTAAAAATTCAAACAAATTTACAAATCTATATAGGCGCATCCATCACTAAACGAAAATCATAGATAGCGCTTAAATCGTTGACGTACTATTTCCTCCCATTAACGCCATCATAAAACGCATGATAAACTATATATTTTATCATGATAAAACCCAGGATCGACCCATTGCAAAAATACAATCACAGTTATTATCTATACAATCACGGCTCCGTGTATACAATTCACAGTATTCAATATTTATATTTTACAATCATATAACAAGGATATCTTTTGTCAATTACGGTTTAATGTACAATACTATTATTTGTCATGCAGACGCAGTATAGTATTCTACGGATAGATATTTAATTTAACCTATATTACAGCAATTACAGGTATACTGGCAAAATTGTAGTTTTTTTTATTCACATTTCATGATCTATTTTGTCATGTGTAACATGATATTGTAACAATTAAGTTTAATTTAATTAACATATTTATTGATTGACATATACCTAGGTAATTGAAATATATTACTTTTAAAATTGTGCCGCCTATATATTAATTTCTAGTAGGTATTTAAAAATACAATTATTTTTAAACGTGCTAATTATTAAAATTTTTATTGAAATAAATTTTAATCCAATTCTTGAGAATAAAATAAGTGTTTCTACACTTTATGTACACAAAAAGATTGCAAAATGATATAACACTGAAAATGATCAGTATTTGTTTGTATCAACAAGTGAATTTAAAATTACCATGTATGTATACTGCCCTCATAAGCTAAAATGCCGCAAGTCCGAAAAAAACGAGTTTTTAGTTTACACATTTTCAAACAATCATACGACCTCGTGCATTATACTTTTCACGGCATTTTAAGTGTTTATTTATGTAATTTTTCCTTAAAATGCATTTTTCAATAATAAAACTTACTTTTTACATTTATCCTTAGTATTTTTATGAATTATAGATATCTTGTTCATAGAGAAGAATGCCGTATGTCAGATGAATGTGATATTTTAAGTTTAAATGTACTATAAAATATAATTTTTAACATATTTTATTAGTTACGTACTTATTAAAATGTATTCATATTTATATAACGATATTTATCTGAGCGTCATGATTGCCGATAAGATATTTCAAAATGTGTAAACTTTTAATTTACGACTATATTTTTATATTTATAATTTTTTTCTTTACTAAACCAAAACGTCGTATCTTTGACGTACTAAGCAAAAATGCCGTATTTATAAAAATATTTACGGCATTTATGCTTAGTAAATGTATGATACGGCGTTGTTACGTAGTACAACTCGTATTTTTCATTATTTACGGCATTACCAAAAATCAATAAATGTGTTTATTTACCTATATAATATATTTTTATGCTATTTTTTTGCAGAAAATGTATAAAATTGGTATACCTATCAGATGCCGTAGCTAACTCATTTTTCATTTTTTTCGGACTTACGGCGTTTTAGCTTATGAGGGCAGTATACCTTATTTAGAAATATTCATTAAGTACCTAGGCAACTAAAATAATAAAACAAACTAGAAATTTTTTATAATAATCACATATAGATATTATAAAATATATAATGTAACCAGTTGATGGATTTTTTTAAGGTTGAAAATAGAAGTAGGTACTATACTATATAGGTATTTGGAATAAATTTAGCTAATATGTTACAATGTATTATTATATTACACTATAATATTATATTATATATTTATATCAGTTGCAAAAACGATGGAGTAGTTCCACTTGATAACTAAACAAATTTTATGTTTGCAAAAGTGTATTATTTTATAATATTCTAGTTATGATTATGGTTGATAATTGATAAATATATTTTATTTTAATTACCAAATCAAAAAATTTAAATAAAATACCAATTTTGTTTTAAATCAAACTTTTTTAAACAAACATGGATATTTTAACGTTGTTACAACCTGTGTATTTATTATTAAACATCTTTATTTACTTATATAGACATTAACGAGTTACAAGTTAAAAAGTTAAGTTGATTTTAACTAAGGTACCTTCTTTTTTTGAAAACTTATGTTAACTTTATACAAAAGTATCAGATAAATGTTATATTAAGTTAAATTTTGATTGAAGAGAACAATGCACATTTTACTACAATTAACTGTAACAATGGTTCGTCGCTATCATTGTCTGCATTATTTTTATAATGTTTAAATATTACATAATATTATTTTAGGAAATTTCCAATCATGATAAACCAATGTTAGATGAGTACACGAGAGTAAAAGGTATTATGGTAGTAGATTTTAGTTTTATTGGCTCAAACAACACTCGCCAGTTTAGTTTTTGCATCAAAATAGTTGATATTTTTGTGTTGTTCTATAAAATTAATTATGTCTATCAAATATAAAAAATATATCGAAGTGGTGGATACTGTCTGTTCAATATTAATATTAGTGTGAATTAAGGCCATATCTGTCATAGAGGGTTCATATGGTCAGGACCCCCTCTACAATTTTTTCAACATTCGATACATTTTTTATGTAAATTATATAGTGAATTTTAGCATCAATATCAGTATTTTTAAAACTGTAGGTTGGAAAACTCCAGAAGAAGACTTTTTACTTTTTTGATATTTATTCCTTAAAATAGTTTTATTAAATTGAAAATCGTTAAATATTAGTCCACTAAATATTAAAATATTGTATACTTTAAATTTAAAATTTTAATGTTAATTTGTTGATAAATTCAAATCTGTTTTCAAAATCCATAAATATGGTATAGATGTGATAAAATGCAAAAATTTAACATTAATTGTTTGTTTTTATTTTTGTCATAATTGAAATAAATGACAAAACATAAATTCAATATGTACTAAAATTATTAAATATATTTTGGACCCCCTCCGAAATTTGTTAACTTTCCTAGCCTTGGTAAATAGTATGGTTTGAGTAGTATCTGTAAATACATTATAATGAAACAAATAAAGCACCCAACAATAGGATCGTTAATAAATTGCATAGAAAAAATACAGTTAGAAGAAATATTTTTTAGAATCAATTGGTTACCAGTAGAAGTCTACCTAAATAAAATATATATATATATATATATATTTATTTATAACAGTTAAAAAAATTCTGAAGTTGGTTTCTAAAATTATGATAAATAAATAATATAGGTACCTACCTATATTATTTTTAAGAAGACTTGCTAATAATCTTTCATTAGCTAACCATATACTTAATTAATTTTTGTGTATCTAATAATTTTAAATTCTGAACAGAGCCGATGAAGAGCTATTGTTTTAGAGTGTTTAATACTTTATTTTTTCTGTGAGCAACTTTTCGACCAAAAGGAGTCAAGTAGGCGTCTTGGAGTATGTGTGCTAATGATAGAAAAGTTCTAGATGGTACTTTGTACTTGACATTTTTTTATTTTTTGGTAGTTTTCTTAAACTTAAAAAAAAAATCAGAGACATAGTGTATGATTACATACTTTTACGGTGTAATTACATATTTTTATTTGAGGAGGAGGGAGTAAATGGATTTCATTTTTATTCAACATCAAAAATAATAATATAATAAAATATATAAATATCAGTGGAGGCTCGTGGGTTTTTAAAGTAAGAGGGCGATTAAAAACTATTCATTTTTGAAAAGCATAGAATACAACAATAATTATGTAAAAATTTAAAAGGTATTTATTAAACCAAAATATAAAAAAAATAAATATATAAATACGTTTTACAAAAACCGAAAATTACTAAATAATAAAACGTATACCTACATTTTATACTCAATATTTAAGCATCTATCTTTTATTTCACTAAATAAAAGTCTTCCAAGTTGTTTTATTTCAATTTTCTGTTAATATGATAGGTATACTGAATTTTTATCTGCTATATTATAATAATATAGTATACACCAATAATGAAAGAATAAATAAAATGAATAATAAAGAAATATAAAAATGTATGTATTGCTTCGCAATCCACATGCATGTCATATTCGTATCCCTCCGATGGCAGTATTATTGCCGAATTCTCCCTCCTATGTTTTTGTTTGGATCCTATAGTCTTGACTAGCGATTGTCAACGTTGCCCAAGTGTCGAGCGCTGTTCAGTACTCGATAACCGTGCAAATGAATAATAGGTACCCATTTTAACCGTGCTATTACCTACATACTCCGATTACCTCATAGTGTTTTCATAACAATGGAAAACAATTTTTACTTTCGATAATAGAGTTTTGAAAATGCATTAAAATGTAAATATAAATAATTTTTATTATTTAAATCAATAGGTATCTTCTAATTTATTAATAAGTAATTTGTTAAAATTTTAGAGGGGGGTGATCACCCTGTTGCCCCTACACACAAGCCGCCACTGATAAATATAATAGAATTTGTTATAATGTGTTTAAAGGGAAATACCTATAAATTAAAATTCCCGGTATTTTTTGATATCAAATTAATCCAATCTGTTAGTAAATTTTTAATATTTACAAAATCAATTTTATATATATTTTTTTCTATACCTTGCCAAAATAATATCCAATTATTAACCCATCAAATTCTCAGTCTATTATCCAAAAATCAATAACACATTTACATACACATGCAAATGAACCTTGCAATAATTCTAATAAAAAAATTATTTATACCAATAATTATACAATAGCGTCTAACTATAAATATTTATAATATACTATTGTAATTCAAATATATATATTATACAATTGAATATAGGTTCCGGAGACCAATCCATAATAGTGACATTTCCTTATATTAAGTAAACTTAAACGAGATTTTGCATACTAATATAGAACATAGTTCATATTGTATAATCATATCTAGTTCATACCTTTAAGAGATCATTTTTTGATTACTCCCTCCTCCTAAAAAAAAAAAAAAAAAAAAAATACTCTGCTCAAAATAGCTTATTATTATGCAATGATTTAAAATTCAATTTATCCACCATCAGTATTCCAATATAAATACTCCCACCTATACTGACATCCTACGAGCAAAGTACTTCTACCCCCTACTGATCAGACTTTTTTTTATTATAATTTTATATATAGATTTCAAAATATTAAAAATTTGCCAAATATTCTATCATTTTTTATACCTAACTTTAAATGTTTTTACCACATTTAATGTTTATTTTAATTTTAAATAAACTAATACCTATTGTATATTAATATATTATTATTTGTCATGTTACTAAACAAAATATTATATCATATAAATTAATTAATTATTGTAAAAATATATAGTAATCCATTGGCATTGACAGCATCAAACTGATCCAGCGCCCAAACAATAGCGCCAAAATGTAAATGTAAAATGTATGTGATTGAAAATAAATTTAAAAAAACTGCCCAATTATAATATAATAAGTAAAAAATAAACAAATAAGTAATAGGTAAGGATAATTGAAAATATTTTGGTCAAAAATAATTTTAAAAAACCAATTGATTAAAATACTTAAAGTCACGCAAAAATCATTCAAACATCCACCTTGTTAATCCCTCTCCACTATGTTTTAATAATACATGAAAGGAGGTTTTTAATCATTAAAAAATTAGTTGCTGAATATGCCTTTTCAATAATTAAATAAAAATTGTTCACCCACATTATAAAATAGATACTATATTTAAAAATGGAAATTAATTATAACAACACAAATGGTGTTGTTTTTTATAGATACTTATTAATTATACTTAATTAATTTTAAATATATTGTTTATAGTTGCTGATGTCTGTTTCAAAATACTTTGCTGGAACATCTGAACAAAGAGTCGTAACAGATCTTGCCGATTATTATATAGGTCTCGAAAATGATCTTGTATCTCAGTTAGTCAATTTAAATTATGGCCCAGATGTTTTGTATATTTATAATCCATTACAATATGCTTCCAAATTGCACAAGGAATTTTTAAAAAAGTTTTTGGTTTCAAACAAGAAAGTATTATTCTTAGGTATAAATCCAGGACCATGGGGAATGTGTCAAACTGGAGTAAGTATAAAATTTCTGATTTTAAAAAGGTTAAATAAAAAATGATAATGATTTGTAAAATATATATTTTGTAGATACCTTTTGGTGAAGTGAATATTGTTAGAAGTTATTTAAAGATAGACGGAGAAGTGTTAACTCCTGAAAATTATCATCCACAAAGACCAGTTGATGGTCTTAATTGTCATAGAAGTGAAGTAAGTGGTAAAAGATTGTGGGATCTTTTTATTGAACTCAGTGAAGGCGATCCATATAAATTTTTCAAAGACTGCTTTATACATAACTATTTTCCTCTGGCATTAATGAATAAAAATGCTAAAAATATCACACCAGGAGATTTAAAGGTAATACTTTTAAATTATTATTATTATATAGGCAATTTTAAATTAAAATATATAACAACCTCATATTTTATGAATGCATTAGAGTGAATACCAAAAAAATTTGCATGATATTTGTGACAAATCATTAAGTGATATAATTGCTTTACTTCATATTGATACTATTGTTGCTATTGGAAAATATGCTGAAAAAAGATCTCACGAAGTAATAAAAAAATTTAAACTAAACAAAATTAAGGTAAAAATAGAGAATTAAATTAATTAAAAATATAAAAACATTTGCAAAATTAATCTATAAACCAATTATAATTTAGGTTGTAACAATTCCTCATCCTAGTCCTCGTAGTGTAGGCACTGCAGAAAAGTGGAAAAGTGAGACATTAAATAAACTTGAATCATTTGATATTGTTAAGTTGTTGAAATAAAAATGGATTGGAGCAAGTATATGAACATATCATTAAGTTTAGCCAGAGAAGCATTGGATAACGGAGAAGTTCCTGTTGGCTGTATTTTCGTTGATAATGATGGTAATATTTTAGCATCTGGTCGTAATACAGTAAATGAGACAAAAAATGCAACTAGGCATGCTGAAATAAATTGTGTAGATACAATTGTTAAGTCTGCCTTATTAAATAAATTATCTAATATAACTGTCGTTGTTACTGTCGAACCTTGTATTATGTGTGCAGCGATGTTGATAAAAATTGGATGTACCAATATTATTTATGGTTGTACTAATGATCGTTTTGGTGGTTGTGGTACTGTTCTTGCTGTTCCTGGATTAGAAAAATGTAATGTTCAAAGTGGATTATATACTAACCAGGCCATGGAGTTACTAAAGCAATTTTATAAAGGTCAAAATCCAAATGCTCCAGAAAATAAAGTTAAAAAAAAAACAATCAATTCATAAATATTATATTTTTGATTTATATTTATATAATTATAAATTGTTTTAATGCAAGTGATTTCTAAATTATGTTGAATTTGTTTTAAGATGAACAATTTCTAAATTAATTAATTTTAATACAATATCTTCATTTGAGGTATATATCACAATTTTTTTTTTGTTTAACATAATAAATCCGTTTTCATTAAAATGTCCATCTATTTGTGTAACATTTAGCCAAACGAATAAACCTATTCCGGTTGATTCCAATTCCACATTTATTTCATTTTTCTTGTCTTGCCAAATTCTAGAAACCTAGAAAAAAAACAATAAATTATTATTTTTATTTTGTTATTATATAAATAAAATATAACTAAAGCTAATATAGTATTAATTTTTTATATAAAATATATTGAAATGTTAATAACGTGTTTATAAATTTGTATCATTAATTAATAAAAATGAAAAATATTATGTATTAACACACTTTTGTAAAATAAATAAATATATACAAAATGTTTATTTAAATTAATTGCTTATTTCATTTAGTAAGTATTGTTGTGTTAAAAGGACTAACATATTTTGGTGATGAAATAGTAATTTCGTAATTCAAATGCTACTACGTCAATAATAAACATTGAGATATAAATTGTATAACGTTTAAGAAAAATTTTTTCGATGTCTTGTTAGAATTAAATTTTCAAAATAATGTTTAATTTTTATATTTTTTACAATTGAATATTTACCAAATACCCTTTTTTCTATGCTATATTTTTAATTTGTTAATACAATTTTTAAAAATCAGCTTATAACAAAACATTTTAAAATCTTTCAAACGGTGGTACAATTTTGTTCTTACGTTCCTTTAAAGCTATATGGTATTAAATTACATATAATGTTTTGTTAATTACTTTAAAATTATGTTTAAATTTTTTAAATTTGGTTGATTTTTACTTTTCTTAAAATTGCATAAGATTGCCTATACAAAACCCCTTAAAACTCAGCTGTGTAGAAGACATTATTACACACACACACATTTAAATTATATTATATACCGGTTTGATTTAATGAACTAATTCTTGTATGTGTAATAATTTGATTAAAATTAAATATTTATTTTTATGAGAAATATAAAATCTAATATACGTTTTACAATAAACACATGACGTGTAAGTACTTAAGTTACATATTTACCTACAGTATGAATACAAAATACAAACCAATATATCAGGTGTTTTATGACCAATTATTTTGTTAAATGAAGTGGGGAACAAATAATTTGAAGGAGATGCCTCAGTCATATTACTATAATATAGCTTTGTATGCAAAAAACAAGATCGAATCTGTTGGTCTTTACTTTTACCACATTTATCAGTTATTGCTTGTAACCAATTATAATAATTTTCATTTAAAATAAACTGGGCGCTATTGTTTTTCTGAAACAAATAATTCATAGATAGAAAACTAGATGTAGTATACCTACATATTAAAATCTATTAACTATAAATTCTTACCAATAATATAGTATCCGAAAAGTATGTGGTGAGTGGCATAATGTTATTCCAATTATAAATCTCTACACTAAAAATTACCTCAACATCAACTAAAATATCAGAAACAAGATAAATTGTCAAATTATTTGAAATTTCTAATTCTGGAACTATAATAATTGGCGAGAAAAAATCCAATGCACTATAGTGTAGCATTTTCCATCGTTTATTATAATCTGAAAATAAAAATTATACTTTAAACTAAAATATTAAAATTTTATACTGACACTTTAGATTCTGAGTGGAGCTAGGGAGCTAGTGGTTTTACAATGATTTTTATTTATTTTTTTTTTTTTTTGCAAACAATTTTTTCATTAGAAGATGTATTTCTATTGTTACATGTTTACCCATTTTCTGGTAGTAAATTTCATCTAGTTGGTACTTTATAGAGGTTATTTTTTAATTTTCACAATAATTTTGTTTTAGTGTGTAAGAAAAAATGACAGAAAAATACGATTTCATAAACATTTTTATTTCGTTGTAATTTCGAAAATAATGATTTTTAAATCTTGAAATTTACTTCAAATACGTAATATAGTAGGTACTATATTCACTATATTTATATATTAAATTAAAAAAATAAATGTGGAATTTTGGGCTAATTATAGACATTTTAGATTTCGAGGTTTTTAAGTCCCAAAAAAATATCATTTCGGATTTTTAAACCTGAAAATTGTGTACAATGTTATATCTATGTTTAATGTATTATATATTATATATATATTTAAATTAAACAAATGAGTGAAAATAGTACCTAATATATACAAGTGAAAAATAGTCATAATAAATAATATAGTAATTTGTCAGATACCTAGATACCTACCTACCTAATTGTTTTTATTTAAACCTCGCGAAACGCTTAGAATTTCCCGTTCCCGTGGAAACTTTGGAATAAAAAGTATATATAAAAACAACCTATATTATGTGGAAATGCAACGTTGGGTAAAAGTTTCAAGTCAATCCGTCGAATACTTTTTGAGTTTTTTGAGGACATACAAACATACGGAAGCGGAATTTTTACATATACCTACCTAATATATATATATATATATATATATAATATAAATAATAATAATAATTAAAAATATTGGGTGGTGAGGGGTGAAATTTTGGGGTTATATGTTATTATATGCAAAACATTTTAAAAATAAAAATTAATTTTCGTCAAAAATAAAAATTTCCTAGAACCCGATTGCCTACTGCAGGGTTCAATTCATTGTGAATCTAAACCATCCAGGGACCCACTCAAACACACACAAAAATGTCATCAAAATCGGTCCAGGCACGGTTTATGAGTTCAGTGACATACACACGTACGGAATAATTATATATATAGGTATATAAAGAAGATATGCATTATGCATTTACACTAAATGACATTTATTTCTACGTTGCTCTTACGATATACCTAATGTTAAACATACTAAATAATATCATTAATATTAATAGTTATGTATAATACACATAGATGTATAATACACCGACGTTTCGTTCAAAATCATTTTTTCAAATGCAATACATCCATCAATAAGAGTGTCCAATCCAGGACCGTACTCAGGTTCATCAGCACCCTTTTTGCAAAAATTGATAAATCACCTTTGAAAACGGAAAGTAAGAAAAAAAAATTCATTCGATAATTCAACCTCCAAAAAATTGAGAAATCGGTAAATAAACAAAATAATACCTAGGTTATTCATGTAATAATTTTCCACAAAATCATTCAAATTGTGCCTTTGATATTATTGAATCCCTGTCACATGCCCTCTTTCCAAGGCCAAGGTATGGCCCTGGCCCCTGGTCCCATCCGACAAGCAAAGTACTTCCACCCATACTAACACCTAACGAGAGAAGTGTGCCTTTTTTATAAACAATTTTTTGAATCGTATATAATAGTCAGTAGGTACCTACTACAATATATAATTTATTATAGTTTAAAAACAAAAATCAGTATTTTTATGCATACAAAAATGTCTTGTGAAATAGGTAGTAACGTAGTTACTTTTCGAGTAACATTATAGTAACTTAGTTATTTAATTTTTGTGGTAGGTACCTAACGTAGGAGTAATTACGTTAATTATTTGTAAGTAATTTTGTAAAATAATGCATTACATTTTTATAAATAAAAAATAAAATTAATTCTAATAAATTTGTCCAAAATTGATGATACTTGCGAAAAGTAGATACCTATTTTAACGATTGTGTGATTTTATAATAGGAAGTAGGCATGATTGATGATATTGTATTTCATAATATTTGACTGACGATTATTAGAAAAATATTTTTGAGATTTTATTTTATTATTTTAATTTTTACATATTTAAAAATGTAAAATGTAACGTCATTGTAACTAGTTACTTTTTAAAAGTAATTTCTCCAACACTGGAAATATTAGGTATAGGTGCAATTTAAAATTAATTTTACCTATTGATGACCAAGTTGGTGCTTGCCATACATCATTTAACTGCCAATACAATGCACCCATCGTTAAACCTCTACCATCATTTAATAATGTATTTCTATGTTTTCGATACCACTCTGTTTGTATTCTCATTGCCCTAGCTTGAACAATCTAGTATATATAATAACAATAAAAAATGATGATTGAATTGTTTGTATCAATTACAAAAAACTCACTTGGCTTAAATACACATAATCTTCAACGGTTGGCTTCTGTGGGATTGGTAAATTGGTTTCCATTTGATATAACATAAACGCATACCCTAAAGGTAGATGTTGTCTATGAACTAGTGCAGGCGAGGGAAAATTAATTAAATCATTTACATCAAAAGCATTTTGCAATGTCTGATATGCAGGAAGTGACTGCAATCCATATTCCGATGCAAACCTAGTCCATGGAAAAAACAGCGAACTCCAACTATTTACTTGGTAATTATAATAATGCACTAAAAATATTTTAAATTAAAAATGATTATTACATGTATAATATATATAATATACGCAGGATAGGTTCAAAGTGAGAGTAGGTAAGTGGAATGTAGGAACATTGACAGGTAGGAGTAGGGAGTTAGCAGAAGTTTTGAAGAGGAGGAATGTGAATATTTGTTGTGTGCAAGAAACAAAGTGGAAAGGGGAGAAAGCAAGAGAAATTTGTGAGGGGTATAAAATCATATATTCAGGAAGGACTAGTACAAGGAATGGGGTAGGAGTGATATTAGATGAACAAATGAAAGGAAAAGTGGTAGAGATGATTGGAAAAAGTAATAGGGTTATTTTAGTGAGAGTAATATTAGAGGATAAGGTATTAAATATAGTAAGTGCGTATGCTCCACAAGTGGGATGTGAGGAAAGTCAGAAAGAGGGATTCTGGCAAAAGATGGATGAAGTAATGCAAGGAGTACAAGGAAATGAGAATATTGTAATTGGTGGAGATATGAATGGACATGTAGGCTGTGATAGAATATATTATGATAGAGTGCATGGAGGGTATGGGTATGGAGAAAGAAATGAGGCTGGAGAAAAAATACTTGACTTTGCATCAGCGTATGAATTAGCAATTGTGAAAACTTATTTTAGGAAGAGAGAAGAGCATTATATAACTTATAAGAGTGGAGGGAACAAATCACAAATTGATTATTTTATGTGGAAGAGAGAGGGTTTGAAACAGTGTAAGGACTGTAAGGTGATCCCGGGGGAAAGTGTAACAGCACAACATAGGTTAATGGTTATGGATATTTGGTGTAGGAAAAAGAGGGTGTACAAAAAGAAAAATATAGTTAAGGAACTGAGGATTAGGTGGTGGAAACTAACGGGTGAAAATGATCAAGTATTTATAAGAAAGTTAATTGGGACAGGGATGTGGAACATGGAAGCGAATATAAACGAAATGTGGGAAAAGGTAGCAGAGGGTGTTAAGAAAGTTGCTAAGGAAGTCGTGGGCGTGAGTAGAGGTAATATGCCACAGGATAAGCAAACATGGTGGTGGGCAGAAGAAGTACAG
>JAIPRL010005775.1:0-30384 GCA_025469235.1 Pemphigus obesinymphae
CTATACTACCTCTGATATACTCATTCCTTATTTTATCCTCTCTAGTAACCCCACTCATCCACCTTAACATTCTCATCTCAGCTACACTCATTCTCTGTTCTATCTTTCTACCTACTGCCCAACATTCTGTTCCATACATCATTGCAGGTCTCACCACTGCCCTATAAAATTTACCTTTTAACCTAATAGGGATTATTTTATCACACAGAATACCTGACGCTTCTCTCCACTTCGTCCATCCACACTTAATCCTGTGTTTCATATCCTCTTCGAAACCCCAATATTTCTGTACAACGGACCCTAAATACTTGAACCTCTCCACTTCTCCCACCACATCGCCACTTAACTTTATTTCTAGCCTTTCCCTATTCCCTCTGTGTTCCCTTTCACCAAAATCATACTCTATACGTATATTCTGTTTTACTCCTACTAATCCTTAGTCCTTTACGTTCCAGAGCTTCCCTCCACTCTTCAATTCTACCATTCACTTCCTCAGGACTTTCTCCTATCAGTACTATATCATCAATACAATATATTAGTATATTAGTATATAATATTAGTCGTATTTTTATAGCATATTCTCTATATAATATTATGCATATTGCATATTAAACATATACCTACTATTTTGCTCTCATCTTCTCGATATTGAATAAGTATAAAGACAGTATAACATGAACCAGACGCCCATTACACAAAATTCAAATGATGTCCTCTGTATATATAACTACGTCATACTGACCGACTATGTACGACTCATAATGAATTTTCACTTTTAAATCTTACCGCATCGCATCAAACCACTCGATGGTCGTATTATATTCATTAATATACTGTTGTTATAGTAGTTGTTTAACACTGAAGATGAGAACATTGTTTTCGAAATACGTATTTGTTAAATAAAAACCAATTATTTTGGAGAAACTGGGTATTTATTTATATTTATAAATAATTCTACAAGTAACTCAACACCAAAATATTTAATCGAGTATTGTTATTAAATTCAGGACTTTGGTTTGAACTTAATTCTGAAAATGTTTCATTGCTTTTACAATTATTCATATTATTAGCATGCCAATTTTCATTATAATTTTGATTCAAATTCATATTTTTTAATATTGATTCTAAATTTTACATTTTTGATGATAAATGATACATTTTTGAAGTTGATTTTGTGTTTTATTTTCATTCATTGTATAATGTGTTCTCTAGTTATTTGAAATTAAATTTTGTTAGGAAATTGTGGTATTTTTCTATTTAACATATATTCAATGTTTTCACATTTTCTGATATTCTTTTTTGAATCTTGTAAGTTATTATTGTCTAGAATTCCTATAAAACTAGCAATTCCTGGTTTTAAACCTTTAATTATATTATACGGGATTTCTGTTTGTGTCATATTTGAGTCTATTTGATTGCATAAATTTTCCACATCGTTTATGTACAAAACTTTATGTTTATGGACTCATCAAATAATTGATTCCTTTTTCTAAAATTATTTTAAGCATTTTTTTTTTGTCCTGGATGTTCGAATTCCAAACGAAAGGCGTTTTCTATATTTTCTAAAGTATAATTAAGCTTAGCACCAAGTTAGTACAGTGTCTTTGAGATAAATACATAATAAAGATACTTTTTGTTTAGTAGACCAGCCGTTTATAGTGATTTATTATATTTGCGAATAATTGAATCTATATTTTCGTGAATAGTACCAAAAAATTTGGGTGGCTTATAGAATGATAATTTGTTAGACATTTTAATTTTATATAAATAGCTTGTTTTATTTTTATTTTATTAAAAATTTTAGTATTTTTTTCTTTTAAATATTAATTTGACAAAAATTCTATTAGAAATAGTTTTTTGGTTTTTATTTTAATTAAAAATAAAAATAAATTTATCCGAGTTTTTATGTTACGAAATCTTCAAAAATGAATGAATCACTCGAATATATATTATATATCATTAAGTATACATTTAAAATATACCTACCATAACAATAATGAGTGTTGGATGTAAAATAAACCTTTTTGTCTAACAATATGTTGAAAGGGAATGAAAGAAGAATCAGAGGGCACCGCTTAACTTTGAAAATATATTTATAATATAAAGTGATTAAAATAGTTTTAATTTTGATTATATTATTATAAATCCATCCTTATAATTTGAAATACATACATTTTAGATTTCGAGTGGAGTAAAGAATCTATGGATCTTACAAAAAAGTGTTTTTGTAAATCAAACCCAATGTTTGATTATTTACGTAATGTTGTTAAATGTTATGTTTCTCAAGAACCGCCTAAACTATTAAATATATTGACAAACGTGTGGTATAAGTATAATTTTACATAATTAATTTTATGAAAAAATTAAGTAAATATTTCATATCATACATTTAATTTCTATGATATAGACCAAAAACTCCAAAAATCGTCGTTTTTTCAAAATTTCTAAAAAAAATATATATTTTTTTAAATGTAGGTATTTTATGAAAAATATTTCCCGAAAATTATGTTAATTTATTTTAGTATAGATAGATTTTATTTATGATACTTAATTTTCGAACTATACGTAAAATATTTTGAAATGTAGATATCTACATATTTTTATGTCTATTATTTTTCTAACATTGTATATATATTTTTTAAATTTCATTTTTGTTTTGCTTACACCCTATAAATATGCAGTTGGTTTGATGTCAAACCATTAAATTGTAAATTTTGTATTTTAGTGATAAATAACACCAGTTTATATAGTTGATTAATTAAATACAAAGAAGTTAACCTTGATTCACTTTTACTTATATGTATACTAGTTTAGTCAATGCATAATTTCATTTAGAAGTTATATTGATCCTGAATATGTTAATTTAATAATATTTTATTCATAACAGTATGAAAATCTATATTTTAAAGTGCCTATGCCTAAACATTTGTACCAAAATAATAGTTAATAACTCCAAAATATAATCTTCTATCAATTCTATAATAAGATAACATTAGGCATCCATTTTTTTCGGTTTTGTTTTTCATTTTTAATATCGATTTTCATTTATTTTGAATTAAATTTTCATTTTCAATTGAGTTTACTTTTTTTTTTGTTTTGTAAAAAGTTCAACTGGTATATGATACTGTTTTCGAGGCAAGTTTCAAGCCTTGTTATTTTTTTACAATTTCAAATATAATATTTTTAGATAATTGAGGGAGATTAACACAGTATACGTTTTACTATTTTATTAACAACATATAGTTTTAATTTATATTAATAATATTTCAATCCCAAGTAAAAATTTCAGAATAAAGTATAATTTTATGCAATCCTTGAAAACGTATTCATTGTACCTATACTAAATAAATTAAAAACAAATGTGGTCTTATACTCGAATAATGGTATTTATCGTAATCAAATACAAGTGGTATTATTAAAATGATTGTACAAAAAAATTTGAAAAATAACTAGACTTTATTATTGTTATAATTGTTTAAGAACTCTACAAGGATTTTATAAAATGAAATAACCATCACTAACATCGTTATAAAACTAATTAATTATTTTGACTAATTCATATGAGGTGTCAACAAATATTGTGAATCATTTTCACACATATTTTATGAGCAATATACATTAAGCAAATTTAATTTTTTTAAACATAATATTACACTCATAAATATTAAAATATATCTTGGAAACATTATTTAAAACACCGATATTAGAAACGGAACTTTTCAACTTCCAAATTTAATTTTTCACAATAACCTTATTATACATTTTAAATTAAAATTTTGAAAATTGGAACCATTTTTAGTTATTATAAAAAAAGTGAAAATGAATACTTATATATATATATTGTATGGAATTATTCAAATGCAATTTTTCATATATTATTTTGCGTGAATTGTTCTTGTGTATGTAGTTGTATGTGTAGTAAATGTTCAATCTACGACGAATATTAAAAATTGATTGCATATACTTATAGGTATATAAATTATACATGGTGATCTTTTTTAACGCACAAAATTTGAGAATAATCTCATTGTTAATGAATACAATCGAAAACTTTTTTTGCATTTTACAAGTTCAGATTTTTCATATGTACTTAAAGTAGTTATTTCATTCCGTTTAAATTTACTGCAAAAAAAAATAATTCACGATATTGAAACAAACCACAAAACACACCAAAACACTATTTTAATAAGTCACCCGATTTTTTGGATTTTCAGACACCGAAGTATAAATATCTCAAATAATCGTAATCTATCAAAATAGGGGCTTTAGGGGACACAAATATTATGAAAACATTATTTTTTCATTTAAATATAGTATTATCTTATAAACATTGTAGTAGGTACGGCGAAACTACATACATATTATAGATATATGATTTAAATAGGTATATATGTATATGAATGTGTATATGCTGATGTGTACCACTAACAAATCTAAAAATGTCATTACACCCGTCAAAATTATAAATTGTCCATGTTGCATTTTTCTAATTATTATAATTATTAAAATTATTATATACTGGTATTATATTCAGTTTCTCTGACGAGGGATACTCGCATGAGACCTCCGAAAAAGGGAGATATAATATTTATGTTTTATATTCATATACGTTTTCTATTGTATTAAGCTGTTTGTATTAAGTTTGGTTTTGTTTTATTAATTGGTGTTTCTGTGAACATCAAAACCTACATTCACGCATACGACAACATATATTATTCATGTGCTTATAATGTACATCAAATGCAATTTATACATTAGAAACTGTAGATAATTTAAAATACATAATATATATTTAACCTTGATACGTAAAAAATTGACAAAATTTAGTTATATTAAAGTAAACTTGTAACTTTTCTGTGGTTATTAAAAAATGACCTTTAAATATCGAAAAGTTCTTAAAAGCTAAAAAACCAAAAAATTATTAAAAAATGCAAAATAAAAATTAGTTAATTAGTTTCGTATGTTATCGAATCACATTTTAAGCTAGGAAATCATCACCTAAGAAGTTTCAAAAAAAGTCATCAACAACTTTTTTTAGTTATTTTCAATTAAATTATGTTAGGTAAGTCAATTTTTTTAATATTTTTTGTTTTTCCTTAAAATTACCATAAGTATATATATTAGCTATGATGTTATACAATTATAAATAATATGTATATATAATATAATTATTTTATATATATTATAATTGAAAACCCCATTTTTCTTTTTTTAAATAAACAAGTTATCGACTTTTTTTTTATTTCACAATTATAATAATAATTAAAAACTTAATACTAAAATATTTTTTAAACAAAATTAAAGTCTAATTTTCTTTGGTATAGTCCTTTTTAAAACCTACTTAATATATAAATTCAAAATAAATAAATAATCTCATATTAAGATATAGTAGATAGATAAAGAGATATATCGATATATTAATATTCTAGTTTGAATGTAACATCTACCGGGTACAACTCCTTATAAGTGCAACTCTCTTTAAGTCAGACTACTTTGTTTACTTACTTAGTTTGTGATGGAATAGAAAAACACACATTTATGTTATTATATAATAGATAAGTCGGTCCCTTTCGGCTCTTACAACCGAAACGAACAAAGAAACAAGAACAACATATTATACGCTAACGCAAGACGAATAAAATGGTCCTTTTCAGGACCACTAATAAACGGTAACATATATAATACTGCCCCTGAAGAGTCTCAATCCCTGGAAAGAAATCCCATCGACACAACTCCCACTGACAGGAAACAAGACCTGCCAAAAGCTATCCAAGAAGAAATTAAACAAAAAATGAGACTAAGAGCACTAATGGTAGAAACCCCACCATCAAAACAGCGCTCAACAAACAGACATCGACAGTCAGGGAACTCCTCCAAGCCCACCACGTAGCTTTAACTCAGGATGGTTGGAAAAAAGTATACGCTCTGAACAAACAATTCCTAAGAAAGAAAAGTGCTTATCACTCACTAAGTGACCAAACAGGATAATCTCACTACGACGAGGGCGAGAAAGCCGAAATAATTATGAAAGCCATGGAGGATCAGTTCGAAACCCCAAACAGGACAAACCAAACCCAATAGATAATACTTTGAGGAAAACAACATTAACATACAAGAACCAACAAGATAAGAGAATGCCAAAACAATATTATTCTCCCCAACCGAAGTCTGGAACAAAATCCGCAAACTCCCGAGCAAAAAAGCGCCTGGTCCAGACGAGATACTCAACAGCGCTCTAAAACATAGCGGAAAGAAAACAACTATACTACTGACCAACATCTACAAGGGAAGCATCAGAGAGGAGTACTTCCCCGAAGCTTAGAAATCAGCACTGATGAGCATGATTCCAAAGCTTGGGAAATACCCTAAATATCCTACCAACCACAGGCCAATATCCCTATTAAACACAATATCAAAGGTATTAGAATCACTAATATTAGACCGCTTCAAATTATGGACGAAAATAAAAAAAAAACACATGGCTTCAGGACACAACACAGTACATCAACCTAACTCATAGACGTCATCAATCACATAACTAACAACATGAACGAAAAACAAAAAAAAAGCAGCCGCCCTTTTGGACATACAAAAGGCGTTCCATAAGGTTTGGCAGGGAGGTCTAATAAACAAACTAATCAAAAACAATGTACCGCGTCAAATTATGAACATCATAGGATCCTATTTCTCAGATAAAAGCTTTAAAATAAGGATAGGAGAATACACATCGGATGCATGACCAATCGACGCCGGAGTTGGGGCACTCTTGAACCTTGGGGCAGGTTCATGTTTTGCCTCTCAACTCTTTACAATATACTTCAACGACATGCCAACCCATCCAAAAACTCGATAGCCTGTTTTGCTGACGATACAATGATATATGCAAAAGACATAACGAACAACTCCGCAGAGAAAAGGCTACAAATCCATCTAAACAAGCTGATTCCATGGCTCGAAACCCAGAAAATAACCATAAACCCAACGAAGATACAAGTGATAATGTTTTCAAATCGCTCAACGTAAGATACCACTCGAATCATACTGCAAAAAAGCTCAAATAGATGCATTCAGTAAAATACTCGGGAAATACTTTTTGGGGAAGAACTCCGGAAAAGTCGGAAATTTCGATTTAGGTAATTGAAACATGGATAAGGTATTATTACCATTCCAATGATTGGCCAAGAAAGATGTTAAATCTGGTTTTGACAGTGGAAGTTTATAAATATCAGAGAATGCAGCGAACTCATAGCACATCGTGTCAAATAAATCTATAAGTAAGGTATTACATATGTTGACAGTGACATCAGTATCTGCAGTATGTTGACCGGCAGCACTTTCCATTATTTGGATGACTACTTCAACGCAAAGACGAACGTCGTTTAATTCTAAAAGAATCATTGCTACTTTCATATGTTTACCGATATTTGATTGATCGTTAACTATATGAACGTGGGCTATAATATATTGAGGCATAGTTTGTTTATCTATCCGGCCCGAAAGACCAAAAAATGTATACGCGACAAAAGATGCGTGGAGACCGAAGGACCAGTAGCGACAAGTCTACACAAAAAATATTTTATTAATATTTCCCCTTGCAAGTAGGCAATTTAATGTTCGGAATATGTATGATAGACTGCGGCGGTATACGCCAAAAAGTACTGTAATATAAAATGAAAAAATAAAAGAAAAATATAAGGGTGTAAAATAAAGAGTAGTAAGTGGTACGGTACGTACCTCTACCTCTACCTATAACACAAAGATATACAAATTATGAACTCTAAGACGACAATCACCTCATAATAATAATAATAATAATAATATCAAAATAACTCACAGTTCGTTGGTACCTATATAAATTAAATGTACACAATAACGAATTTATTCTATACAATACGATTAATACAGTAGGTATCTCGATTGCGAGACAGCATATAATATAATATTAAGAGGCCGCAACACCAGTGATTTTTAAGGGGTTCTGTATAGGCAATTTTTAAGAAATATTATGAAAAATAAAAATCTAATAATTTACAAATATTTACGTATATTTTAGAATTAATCTAAAAATAGCCTCGTACCCATATCACTTTTTATTGTTGTGTAATCACAAAATTTCCACCTAAAAGACCAATAAGCGAGACAAAATTGTGGAACTATGGAAAGTCGGATTTACAATCTGTAAAAAGATTTGAATGTGTCGGCCTGTCTTCTAAGGATCGATCGAGACATTTTTCTTTATTATTACAGATTAAAATAAAATCAATGTTTAAAAATTTTGATATTTAATGAGAAATAATACGACTAAAAAATATAATAAAAATAAACGCCTCGATCGATCCCTAGAAGACAAACTGATGAATTCAAAACAGTTTTCAGAATTGAAATCCTACTTTTAAAAGTCCCACAGTTTTGTCGCGCTTTTAGGTCGATGTTTCGTTGGTGTTGCGACCCCTTAAGAACTACTCTTTCACGGACGAACGGGACACCGTCGCCGTTAAACATTTCTTCGGCAAACGCGAACGACCAACAACACAAATTATTTATTTATATGCGTTTCAATGACAAATACCGAACGTGAATTTCGTCATACAATATGACCACAGCTTAATACACACATGCGTATTTTTAACGTGCGGCCCCGCACGGTGCCGTTGCGGCGCCACAGCAACTCATGCACACGTCCGTTGCTCAACGTGCGGCACCGCTGCAAGACAAACGTAACAATACCATCAGTCGTATTTGGTTTTCTGTAGGTAATGGAGGTCTATCGAAAAAAACGTGCGATTTTTGCGTACATTATTTATAAAAAATTTGTTTTAATAAAAAAGAGACGTTACTGGGTACATCCCTACATTGATGATAGGCTAACAAGAGGTGGCTTTATCACTTTATTTTCAAATTTACGAGAAAATCCAGATAAGTTTTTCAACTATTTCCGTATGAGCGTCCAATCGTTTGATAAACTAGCATACAAAATAACAGATATGATTAAGTCTCAAGATACATGGATGAGACTCCATACCTCCATTGGAAATGCTAGCTGTGACTTTAAGGTAAGTGCATTTAATGCAGCATACAGTCAGGGCTGGCGCAATACATTTTTCTTTAGTTCAGTTAAAACTCCATTTTCAGTACATTCAGGAGGGTTGGTTCTAATAAATATTCAATAATAATAATAATAATAATTAATAATAAATTAATAAATTAATAATAATTATATATAAAACATAAATTTATTTAAAATAAATAAATTTCGTGCATGAGTCCATCTCATATGGTATCAGATTGTTCATCAAAATATAATTGGAAGACGTGTGGTGAACGTCATAACATAATCCTCCATTTATACTCAGAAAAGAAGAATTCCCCGCCTAGCTCATCGTCAAATCATGCTTCGACACGTTGCCACGTCGATGCTACTAGTTCACAAAGTCAATTTGCAGGTATGGTACGTACACAGGGTACTGTTCTTTTAGGCACTGACATCGTCCAAGTGCGGGACAGTGATGGGACACTTCATTATACCCGAATACTATTAGACAGTGGGTCACAAGTTTCTAACGTTACATCTGATTGCGTCGCTCGGCTAGGTCTTGATCGCAAGTGTCATACGGAAATAGTAGGGTTAGCGCAAAGTCCAGTTAATCAGGTTCGGGGTGCAACTTCTTGTTCATTTATACCACACCATTCGGTGACTCCAATGGTCACGTGTGATAAATTAATTATTCTACCTCGTATAACAGCCTTTTATACCATTACCAACAAGTGTGCGCCAACAATATCAACATTTAACGCTAGCTGATCCACAATTCGATATACTCACTCCGGTAGATATGCTCATAAGTGGGGACGTATTCCTGTATGCTGTTTGTTTAAAAGGTGAAATCATACACACAAAAGGTTTTCCATCGGCATTAGAGACTTTACTTGGCTGGGTTTTAGTTGTGTAAGTCCGATGATCGTCCACTTCCATTAACATCACTAGCAGTGTCATTAGCACCTACTGTGGAGACTCCAGTTTTGGAGCGTTAAAGAACCAACGCATTCCTCCATTCCTACTACAGAATATCAAATGTGTGAGACATGGTTTAGGAAAGCTACAACTCGAACGAATTCGGAAGGTTTTGTGTGGCATTAACTTTTCGTGATGCTGTTCACACTTCAGAAAAAGGACCCTTTAAAGATAATTGGTCCACTGAGGATTGTAATTTAAATCGTCATGGCCTTGGTGATTCTCGTAGGAACACCTTGAAGCGGTTGTAAACCTTGGAATCACGACTTACCAAGGATTTAAAATTGTATAATGCTTATCAACAATTTATGAAGGACTACGTATCGCTTGGACACATGGAAATTGCCACCAGTCCTGGAAGGTATTTCATATATCTTTAACACATTCCTCATATGGTGCATTACTGAACGATGTTGTATGTGTAGGCCCCAAACTATAAACCGATATAAGTAATATATTGTTAAGATGCCGTTTATCGAAATTTGTCTTTACTGCAGATACAGCCAAAATGTACAGACAGATACTGGTTCGTTCAGAAGATTGTGCTTATCAACATATTTTCTGGCGACACTCACCTGAATATGAAGTACAGGAATATGAATTACTTACAGTCACCTACGGGATGAGTGCAGCTCCATATCTAGCTATTAGATGTCTCCATGAATTAGACTCCAATTCTGAACATTGCTTTCCCGCTGCCAAGGGAATCTTGACTAACAGTACATATGTCGATGATATTATGCGGGTGCCGATAGTAAAGAAGAACTAGTGCGAGTTCAATAACACATCATCGGATTGCTCGAGTCAGCAGGATGTGTGTTCAAAAAATGAGCTAGCAATAGCAGTCAAGTCTTAGACCGTATCCCCTCTGAAGTTCGTGCTCAAAGTCCATCATTTGATCTGGAATATATGCCATCGATCAAGGTACTTGGTCTACACTGGGATCCTTATGCTGACGCCTTCGGTTATCAAACCAATAGTCAAGATACCAAATTGACGAAATGTGGCATTCTGTCAACTATTTCGTGATTGTTCGACCCCATTGGAGCATTGGGACCTATGCTTTTATGGGCTAAGTCTTTTATGCAACAGTTATGACTTGATAAACTTGAGTAAGATCCTCTATTATTTCCTCATCTACATGTTTCGTGGGATCCATTAATTTTCAGAACTGCCAGCACTTTCACATATTGCTCTAATCGGCCACATTGACGTTCGTATTTATAAAGAGATACAGCTATTAGGATTTGCCGACGCTTCACAAGTAGGATAAGCCGCCATATCTTTTCTAAGCGTGATATATATCAATGAAGAGATACACGTATATTTTTTGACCTGTAAAACCAAAGTAGCTCCAATGGAGGCCAGCGAATCTAATATGACATTAACTATCCCGCGTCTCAAGTTATGTGCTGCTTTGCTGTTAGCTCAGTTACTCCAACGTTTGCATACGATGCTGTCACCCTAGGTTAAAATTTTCTTAGATTCGTGCCTGGACCGATTAATCGATCGTTCTTTCATGGCTATCGGCTTATCAGAACATTTTCAAAATTTTTATTACAAATCGAGTCGCAAAGATTCATGCTCTGGTCCCTAATTGCGAATGGTCACATATCTCCACGGCAGATAACCCGGCTGATCCATCGTCATGAGGATTTCTTCCCAATACCATGGTTTCGTGTCGACTTCATTGGAATGGTCCAAGTTTTATTTATCAAGTGGAAGAAGAATGGCCTAAATCAAATTTTACATCTATTAGTGTCGATCAATTACCGGAAATCAAGGTAGTGAAACAAACTTCTTTGCTGTCTATAAACGTTCCTAAGATTAATAATTTTTAGATTAGATTTTCTACTTCCACTCGTTTACAGCGTTCTACAGCTTATTCTCAACGATTTATATGTCCAAAGCGTTCACTTTCATATATAGAACTTAATCGTCCGATGCGAGTTCTAGTGCGGATAACGCAAAATATATATTTTTCTACACTCTTTATCCAATTGTCAATACCAAACACCGTCATCTCACCACCGACTTTAGCTCAGCTGTCCCCATTTCTCGATGTCGACGGATTGATTCGGGTTGGAGGCCGACTGAAACATTCTTCATTAAGTCCAGATGCAAAACATCCATATCTTTTGCCCAAATCCTCACATATCACGTCGTTATTAACTTTTAACTATCAGTTGACCTTTTTACATGCCGGTCCCAAATAAGTTCTATCTATGCTATATCAAAAACTTTGGATTATTTCTGGTTGTGATACAGTTCATTGATCTACATTCACTTGTGTTACATGTACGCGACATAAGGCGCAACATCCAAAACTGATTATGGGCGATTTGCCAGTATTACGTGTTCAATTTCAACGTCCATTCTTACATGTCGGAATGAATTATAGTGGTCCATTTTTTATTAAGGAAAGCCGGCAACGGAACACTAAAACTGTTAAAGTCTACTTAGCACTATTTATTTGTATGGCTATTAATTAAGGCTGTGTGTATCGAGATCGTTTCGGATTTAACTTCAAATGCCTTTTTAGCTGCATTAGACCGATTCGTAGCTCAGCGAGGAATACCGTCTGATCTTTATTCAGATTGTGGTATCAATTATGTGGGAGCCGCTCGACAATTAAAGCTATTATTTAATAATGAGTTGGTGTAGAACAAAGTATCCAATGTACGTCCAATTCATATATCGTGCAATTGGAATTTTAATCCTCCTGCAGCACCGCACTTCGGGAATTTGTGGGAAGCAGCCATAAAAAGTGTGAAGTTCCACTTGAAGCGTGAAATTGGTACTCAGATACTTACTTACAAGGAGTTTCTGACATTAGCTATTCGAGTTAAAGGCATTTTAAATACAAGACCACTAACCCCGATGTTATCGGACCCGCATGATCTGATTGCGCTAACACAGGTTCATTTTTCGATAGGTCAACCATTAAATGCTATTCCTGAAACGGAGATGTTACACATTCACGTCGTGAACGTTTCGTAATAATATTCGTTAAATAATATTGTGCGTCCAAGTGCTCTTTGCAGCCGCCACCTTTTTCATGTGTACGGATTGTTCCCGTTGCGGCCGCTACCGTGTATATCATTGGCGTTGCGTATCAACGCGTGTATGTTTTCGCCCTCGTCGGACACACTATCGGTCTTCTTTACAGCCTTCTTTATATCTTTATATTTATTATAATATATATATTTATATGGTAAGCTATATCAGCCTACCAGAATCCCGTGACTGAACATAGCAACCGTACCGCACATTCACCAGTCCGGATCCAAAGGTCAGATGTATATATTTAATTTGTTTTGATTTCGCTGTCGAATTTTTATTTGTAATATGACACACTTCGAGTGACATTTGTAAACTTATACATATAAAATGTATCCCCCACTTCCCCTTAATATTAAGTTCATCCATTGTAATTAGTATTAAGTGTCATATAATACAGTCTACTTTATGATTTTAATCACAATCAATTGTTGTTCAATTTTGTATATATCATTAATCTGCTAAACTGTTTCTTTTCCCGTATTTTTTGTCCTTCTTCCTTAAGTTCTGTTCCCTTCCTTGCGGTGTAATTTTTCCGGCCTTCATCGCAGCTGATATCTTCTCGATAACATCAGCATCGAGATCTTCGTGCGAACATAAGGTGTTATACTTAACAATTCAAGGGGTCATGTATTGAGAATAGTTATAAAATATAACGATCGTTATTTCGAGAAATTTTACAAATCACGATGTATATATTTTTTTTAAATTTTTGAATAATAAACGCCCAAATAGGCACAGAGTACAGATATAAGTAAAATATACATAGAAAAATACTAATAAGTACATAATACAAAAATAAAGAAACAAGAATAAACAAGACAAATCAAAACAATAACAACCGTATACTATAAATTACAATTATTTTTTAAGCAATATTTTAACACTGAAAGAAAAAACATACTAAATATACACCACCAGTGCAATAAGCGTTTAATCCGAGAGTCCTGAATAAACGGCATTTTTACGCGAATTTTCGTATATCCGGGCCGTACAATCACCATGTATAAGAGCCATATATATATATATATATACACACGATGGACAAATAAACGAGAATAAATGACATGACGCGAACACGACGATGGTGACTAGGAACTGTAGAATAAACATCATTAGTTACATCATATTATGACGATAAACACGCCAATGATCCGGTAAAAAGTCATATGTTAAAAACGCTATTATTCATAGTTATGCCCACGATGTTAGGTTGCGCAACGATCCAATGTTAAATAGTAAACCGCAATGCGACTTATAAACTGAGAGAATCTAGATCAGCCGACAAAAGACTACTACTAGCGCTACTAGCGCTATAATGAGCTGTATTATCACGTTTGTCTGCACGTCGCAAAGAATTCTTAGGCTCCACTACGTCCTTATCACGCATGCGCGCAGACCATAGATAATAAATAAATCTATATTATCCATAAACTAAGATTGTATTATATTATATATCTAATTAGTTCGTGATCATAATAATATAAATTTTCTATGTAAAACATTGATAATAAAAATCATTCTTGTTAATTAATTTAATTAATTCTTTATTATCTATGATGTAAATTCTATTCAACTTAACAGTGACGAAATAGATTAAGATTTCAATTCTTATACAAGTTGGTTTTTTCGTCAGAATGTATTTTACCCAAATTTTTAAATGGATGTTTTAAAACATGCCGTGTGGATAGTAATTGTTTTACGAAATGGCTCCATCACACTGCAGACTCCAAGCGTTATAAAATGATTGTTAGTCACTTTCCACGAGTTTGAAAAAAAAGGTCATCAATAAGCGTGCATATAAGAATGAAAAAAATCTGTATACAAATTAAAACGTTTATCTATTCTGTCACTGTTGTTAAATCGAATAGAATTTTACACACAAAAATGTATATCACAGATTAAACATTTAATATTATGATTAATATAAAAACGAATAAGGACAGCTAATAGGTATAGATTTATTTATTATCTATGGTCTACGCGCATGCGTGATAAGTGATACGTGGAGCCTAAGGATTCTTTGCGACGTGCAGGCAAACGTGTATTATCAACACGATTATTATTTATTATTATTATTATTATTATTATTATAATTATTATTATTATTATTATTTATTATTATTATTATTATTATAGTACAACTATTACTAATATCCCATACATATTTTGGTGACAATGTTTTATAATTTTACCGCTCAGAGCGCTGCGAGCAGTTTTTTGTAGTGTCAGTTCTTGGGGCACGTAATCGGTATTCGATGGTTATGCCTATTTGCAGAGTTGTAAAGTATTTGAGTAAAAATATTTGAATATTATTGGTACCTATTCAAATACTTTTTAATCGTATTGAATACATTATTCAAATCCTTTTTTACGGTATTCGATTCTAATTTCTTTTAAATACTTTTATATTTAAATATAATTAAAACTAGATAAGCTACCTATATGATTATATATATTAATAAAAATACGGATAAAATAAACATTTTTTTTTTTTTTTTTTTTTTTAACTATTTGAAAATTATTTCAAATACTTTTTTTTATGTATATGAGTATAATTACTTAAATACGTTGGATAAATAAATACTATTTCAACAATACTTTTTTTTTTTTTTTTTTACTTACTCAAATACTTAGGTAAAGTAGGTATTCTTTACAAGCCTTGCGATTATTCGTAATATATGTACGTATATCATTTAATAGGCTGTAGTTTTACAATGACGAGTAATCTAATATTTTATAGTTAATATATTCTCGTATATTACGTACATATATTATTATATACGTACATTCATATAGGTACCTAAAACATAATTATGTTTATTTTTTATAAGTGTTATAGGTAGTAAATTTAAGGGGTTTTATTGTCTTCTAACAAAGCTAAATTATATAATATATTTAATATAAAACATTCCATTAAAGTATGGATTTCTAATGTATACCTTTAAAAATGTTGGATGTATACATTACGAAACATTTATATTATTCATTAGGCACTCGTCCCACTAGGGCGACGCAACGCAACGCGATTATAAATAAATATCGTGCGATAATCGTTTGTTTAATAAAACACGGGTTAATATATCGGAGACATCCCACCGACGCGATGCGACGTGACCGCGACGCGACACGAAAGCAACTAATCGCGCGTGACTAGTGCTGTCAGTCGCTCGATAAAAGTTGCCTGGTCAACCACATGACTTTTTCTAATAACATAATTATATTTTTTAATATATTTAATATATATAATATATATATATTATTATATATATATTTAATATATTATATTTATCAATTATTATTCGGCAAATATCACAAATATCACAAATATTCGACAATTAATACTGTTTCGTATGTATGGATGTATCCAATATTTCCTTTTCTTTTTAATTTTACGGTGTCGATACCAATATGACAGAATACAAAACTCGTCATCTTCAGAAGACGACATGATTGCTACTGACTACTGAGCAACTGCCGAAACATCGCCTATAGTGTGCCGAACTCATGACGTCAGGTCGTACGATATTTTACTTGGCAACTATTTTTTTTAAATCGCGTCAACGTCGCGTCACGTTGCGTCGCCCTAGTGAGACGAGGGCCTTAATATTTAATAAATTACGTTTATTTTAGTCAAACAGCTAATAGGACATTCAGATTAGTGTGTTATAAGTATAAAATGATTTAAAAACTACGGATAATTATATTTATATAGTCATATATAATCATACTATATTTAATTTTATATATTTTGTCAAATGAAGTACAAATGTATAATGTATACCTACCTATAATATATATATATATATATATCAGTATTTGGAACGTTCACAAAAAAAATCGAACGCGTTCGCATTCGCGTTCTTTTTTTCCTAAAGAACGCGTTGAAGTCCACGTCCTATTAAAAATGAACACGTTCATTTGCTGGTTAATTTATTTTTTAATTTTATTTTTTAAAACTGATTGTTACACAACTTAGTACTTACTTAGGTGTAGTTTACAGAACACTCGTTTAAAAAAAAAAAAAAACGTGCGCTTTAACGTGTTAATTTCAAAAATGCTTGAAAAAATTTGCGGTCGGACTTTGTTTTGAAGTTAAATAGCAAACTCTAATAGTTGATTATGTAAAACGACACACTTTACGTTGCATTTTCGTAGTTTGTAAATGTGATTATTTACTCGTACCATCGATATTTTTACTGATAGTTTTGTAGTATTTTTATCAATATTTTTAATTTTATCGGTGTATATTTTCGAATTAAACTGTCCGAGTGACCTAGCATAATACGTATAGGTGCGATTGAAAGAGGTACACTTAAATCATATTTCAATTAATTTGTTACTTACGTAATGTGTTTCACAATAAATCGGAGGATATTTAAATATTTTCGATTTAATTTTCGACATACGCAACTCTGTAGTCAGTACACATGTTTAAAATTAAATTAACCCATAGCATAGAATACAAGTACGTAGACTCATACGGCCATACCTAATCATATTTATAATAGGTAACTAATTACACGCAGTGGTTGAATTGAAAAAAAAAATAAGGACGAACTCTGAGCTTAGTTAAAAAATCAACGCTCCGGGACATATTAAAGAAAAAGTAAGCCGTAGAGAACTACGTCCCCAACACCCCTTATCCAAAGTTTCATAACCAGGGGACATTTTAAAAAACATTTTAGATTATTATATGACATGAATAGAATAGAAAAATCCAAAAAAATTTTTATATCATTGTTGAGTTACATATATTCAAGATAGCATAATTTAATCATTCCTCTTTCAAAATAATAATTTATCACTTTTCCTTTTAAATGAATAATCGAGGAAATTGTAGGTGTATACAGAAATTAGGTTTATCGGTATTGCATTGATTTCGAACTCCTTTTAGGCTTTAGCCATTCACGGATAATGAAGATTATTTATTATCTATATGATTTAATAAGATCTACTATTCAATATTTTATATCATATTTTTTATCTAAAACTTATTATGTGATAAGGACAAAAAAATTCATTTTCGTAATTCCACTATTTTTCCAAAAAAAAATTATAATTTTTAAAAATGTTAAATGAAAATTAAAACAAACACTACGTTCCTCGAGTTCTTTGATAAATAAATTAAGAGGTACCCTGTTAAACTGTTAAACATGAAAAAAATGAAAAGTAATTCCGCCCCCCTGAGTCCCTCCCCAAAACTATGACTGATTACACGTCTATATTTAAATGACTGTTATATTAAATTTTAAATACGATTAGTTTAGTTTTAATTTTATAATTAATTAGGTATTATTATCATAATTTAAATTTATTTATTATTGATCGTATATCCAATGTATGATAAAAATTTTAAATAATATAAATTTTGTACATATCAAATGTATAATGAACGTTAAATGAACGAAGTAAAATCGTTCACGTTCGTTAAAAAATGGACCATGTTCACAAATTCGTTCCAATGCTTTTTAATGAATGCGTTCACAGGTCGTTCAAAAAAAATGAACACGTTCTTTCCAAACACTGATACATTTGATACATTCAAATTAAAGTATTCACCAATTTCTAAATTTACAAAACATTATTTGATATTGTATGATTATTATTATAATTTTGTATAACTGTATCATGTATGTTATGTGATTGTTTAATTATTTTACTATTATATAGAGGATTTTAATATACAACAATTAAATCAAAGAAGATTTTGTTGTTTTGAAAAACCAAAATAGGAACCAAACTCTAAATAAAATATAACATAATAAATGTAAAAGTAATGTACTTATTCTAAATCAATCTATTCTAAATAAATATTATATTTTATAATATAGAAAATGTCACACTAAATCACATTTTCTTACACGATTACTCTTTTGATCTAATTTTAAACATACTGAATAACATTAATAATATCAATAATTATGTATAAGTTACACTGAAGATCCGCTCAGGACCGTTTTTTTCCAATGCAATGATTTATCGTTGCATTCAAATGCAGTAGATACATCCAACAACAGTATTCTATCCGATAAGCGTAGTTCTTCCACCCCTACTGACACCAAGTACACCTTTTTTTTGATTGACTTAAAAAGAAAAGTAACATAATTTAGTTAAAATTTACAAACATTTTTAATTAGCAGTATAAAATAATTAGAAAATACTTCTCAGCAGCTAAGATACCAATATTTTTTTAATTCACACTGACATTAATGTCAAATTAATATACAAAATAATATTAATATTTATAAATATGTCTATGGAATAATTATAACATCTGGAGATATCGCACGGGTAACCAACAGCTCGAGATCTTCCTATGTACCTACTTGTTTTACAAGTTTATTTTGACATATATACACATAATATTTTATCTAAATATCGAATACAAAACAATAAAATATATACACGCATAAATACAACATACATCACCCTGAGCCCATAGAGCTTACTTTATCGCTTACTGCAGAATATACAGATAAATAAGTAAACTCTTTTGGAATAATATAACTCTTTAAGTATAACATTTTTTATACTTCGAGCATAATACTTAGTTTTTCTAAAATAAATATTTAACCTAGATCTAGAAGAGGTTGTTGGATCTCATCCGACGGGCCAAAGTATGGACATTCTGAACTGTAACTTATTATTAGAATATACAGATCATGTTTTTATAATAGACAGCTCAAGAAATGGAGTAGAAAAGAGAATGGCCGATCTAATAAAGGCAACACGGTTTATGGGTTTAAAAGTCATTTAAAAAATGGTAAATTATCTAGTTGAGTCTAGAGGAATGAGAAATGAAGCTGACTTAGAAATAGATCGACAAGTCTTTCAGCAAGTAACAGACTTCAAAGTACAAATACCTAGGATCAAATATAAACAAAACTACATGCATTATGGAATTACCCTATTTATAATTATTGTAAAATAGCAACTAACCAGGCAGAATTAGACAATTTACTACCTACTTTATATCAATCTAGAAATAAATTTTATTTTAAAATGTAAATTCCCGTTGTATTGACTTTAATTTACCATTAAATTGCATACAATGTGTAAAAATGCTTTATATATACTGTATTTAATTAATATAGAATATTTTTTTCAAACCAAAAATATAATATAAATAATACAATATAATTATTTATAAATATCTAATGAATTTATAAAAGCTTAAAGTTGTAATTATATAACAATATAAAATCCACAACCAATTACATTAACAATATAACATGGGTAAAATAATTTATTTTCTTTCCTTCTATTAATTTATGCTCTTCAAATTTGGTTTTGTTACGTTACTTGTTTGCAATAGTGTATCTATATGGCTTACGATTGATTCATATAATTCATTTAATGATTCCATGTTTTCGTTGAATATTTTATTAGATATAAATTTGTGTCGATTACAATATTCCATTTCTGCACATAAATTATATAGAAACGATCCTTTGAAATAATTTTCGATACGAATTTGAGCATATGGAAAGTCCAACAAAGAATTTAGTATTATAAAAAAATAAACACAACCTTGAAATTGAGAAAATGGATGAATAATTTTGTAATACAATTTGACATTGTTTATAGTATATCGAGTAACTACGGAATATTTTTTTAAAACCCTTAAAGCCTTAATACAATCTTCTTTCTTCACCTTATTTATATTTTCCTCTATAATACTTTTAGTATCATCGATCGGTTCTCGTGAATCTGTTGAATCGGATATATTTTTTTTGATAATATTAAATGTTATTGCATTTAATATTAATGCATACATATGACTGGTTCTATAGTTACTTGTATTTTTAGCCCAGTAAATTAAAATTAAAATAAACAGTTCCCATTCTTTTGGAACGCCGTCAATGTTTTCTATACCAACCAAATTCAAAATTATATTTTTGCGATACTTTAAAGTAGTTTTATTTAAAGTATCTAATGGTACATATGGTTCATTCAGGTATGGTTCAATATTATACATGCCCAATTGTATGGTATCCGATCGATTATTTATAGCCAGTTTATGTTTAGCGTGTCTTCCAATTCCGGTAATTGAATTTGTTTTACTTAGTACAAATATCCTTTTCAAAATCTTAAAAGAAACTTCATAATATGGTTGTTGGTTGTAGTCTTCAATTTGTACACGGAAATGTATTGATTTCAAAGTATAAATTGTCATAACAATCGGATTTATTAAACCTTTACGATAATTAGATATTAACCAACCAGGAAATATATTTACCGTATTTGGTTTTAAATCTTTTAGTAATACATCCGAATTACTTATATATTTCTTCACTCGATCGTTCTGGATAATATAACCTAAATATTCACTGTTCGTTGTATTCCCATTATACTCCTGTATAATTTTCTTTATTCTCAACATTATTGTATAAACATATTTGGGGTCATTTTTTTTACTCAAGTGTTTGTTCATTTTTTCTACCGCAACGTCTACATTTTCTTGTTCTTTTAGCCAAGCTGATATATTTCTTAATTTTATTCCACAATCGAATTCGTGACGGTTTTCAATCCCTATTAGCTCATAAAATAATTCGAATTTTATGTAATCATTTCCCAACAATATAAATATCAATGGTAAATAATTATCATGCAATCCATACACATTTAGTAACTTTTGAACTTTATATATTTGACAGTCGAACCCATTTTCTGTATATTTTATCGAATAAAATGGAATATAAGATACTTTATTCACAAAATAATCAGAGTCTCTACCGACAACAGGACATTTTAATACTTTGGCCAAAGCTACAATCTCAGGATCTGCTTCGAAGTCACAAGTTATATGTGGTATATTTTTATCATTAAGAATATCGATTATAATATCAGTAGGTAGCTAAATATGGCATAAGTAATTTTTCATTTTTGTTTTCATATTTTGATTTAATACACTTGCTATATAACATAATTCTTCCTTTCATTCGTTGTTCGAGGTTTTCAATTTTTCGTATTTCGTATGCACCATCCAATACAAAAATTGGTGTAATTTTATACTTTAATAATTTATCGATATAATCTGCATAGGCATTTGCGATAATATCATAATCTCCACCAAATTCACTTGTATTATTTTCACATTCATCGAACAGACTATGTGTGAATGCAGAAGTATCAATAATAATCAACGTGTTTTCGAGGACGTGATTTTCACCGTATTTTGTGGAGTTTCTCATATAAGTTTCCAAACCACGAATACCCATTTCAATAAGTTGTATGGTTCTGATTATTCTATACAATAAAAACAATAAATATATAAATATAAATTCAATGAAAATCAAGTATTGTACAATGATATTTTAATAACTTTTCTAGCTAACTTGCCTAAAACAAGCAAATTTGGGTTTTCTTAGCATGTAATTATAATATATTTTATGAAAGATTGTCGCGCATATGATAAGGACGCAGTGTGACGGTAGTAAAATGGAATTTCTTCTCTAATGTGGTACTCATTTACAACTTAAAATGATTATTAGTGTAGCGTATCATAATAATTGATAAGTAATAAAACAAAATAAAAATACAGACGCCACACCTGATATTTTTTATATTGTACAATAAATCATGAGTGTGATTAAGTGAGGGTTTCAGGGTGATGGATAAGTTTTTAACGGTCTTTCGTTAAAGTGAGTAAATCCGGTAAAAAAGTTTCACCGGTTCTTCTTAACTCTTATAATTTAGAGTTCTTTATTTTTTTTCACGTATATACCATATTATATAGTTTCTGTACCAGAATATACCACTAACCATATCACTAATCAGTCTCTATATCGTATGAATTATGCAGATTGCTCATGTGGACCGATATTTCTGTTTTTCTTAATCACGTATAATATATCTATTTGTAATTTTTGTTGCCATATTTCTATATTATATTTTTAGGGTAAGTTATTGTAAATATGTGCCATTGGGCATTCTACCCGTGCTTATAATAAATAAATAAATAACTTGAATAATCGTGAATAATTTCACGATTTCAATTTTTCCCGGTTTGAAATTAGATGTTATCAAATATAAAATATATATATTCTAATTTTACAATATTCACAATAATGGTATGATTTTTTTTAATTTGTCCTTGTGTACTATCTGAGCAAATTTGTGTGTTCGTTGTATTTCGTATTTTCAAAGTAACACTTTCGTCAAAAAAATATGGATTATATTTTGTATTTGTATGTTGTTTGTTATGCGTTGTATTGTTGCGCTCATACTTTGTGGCACATAAACATAAATTCAAGTTGTGTATCGTGTTAAATTTCCATTATTTATTTTTACATTATTTTACAATAATAAAAGAATAAAAAAGCTAGAGCGTATAATTTATATAATATTATTATAATCATTTATCATTTATTAAATAAAAAAATGAAAATTACATTCAATACGTTGGTGAATAACGAAGTTATACCGAAATAAAAAGAATAACTATGGTTCAAGTTTGTTAAACACTTTAAAATTTAATAAAAGCATTGGGCAATTCAAAAATTGTCTTCGGATACCTTCTGAGGACTGAGTTTTGTTATGTTTGAGCACAATATAAAAAAAATAACTATACGCATTTTTGGAAAGCAATTCCAGTTAATGAACGATTAATGGTTAAATTACGCTTTATTGCTACTATTGATTTATAGCCAACTTTGCAATACCTTTTTTGCATATCCAAACAAAAAATATCACTTATCAAACCCAAAGTATGTGAAGCATTTATTGAAGAAATTCAAGATAACTTCAAGATATACAGGTATATATAGGTATTTAAAAAATATAAAATAGTAGGCAATGTGATTTATTCAGCCTTGAAATTTCCTATTAAAATATTATAAACCATACTGTATTGCTTATAAATATTAAAACTCATATAGTTATACATTTATTATTATATAATTTTAAATTACTTATTGTATTTACAAAATATTGAAAAAAAAGTATTATCAAATATCAATATATTTTGGGTCTCATACCAAAGGAGATTTTGGTATTCTTGTATGAGTACCAAGGAATCATCTTTGTTCCACTAACAAATAATTTTTTACAATTTAAATACAGTTGTTAATATTTATATAGTTCTTTGTGATAATCAAAAAATAATTTAAAAATATTTGAATTTATTTTTAAAGTAATTTAAAAATATTCTTGTTGAAAAAAACATGTTTATGGATTTTTCATTTTTATCAATTTGGGAATATTGTAGGAAGATGAAATAAAAAATAAATTACAAAGAACAAAATTATCTAGCGACTGACGGAGCCGATTTTTATATATGCATTATTATATGTGTAATGAGTAGTTAAAAGTAAATCAAGAAATTCAATATTTTAGCGGCTCATAAAACATGTAAAAATTCATATTATATTACAAATCGGCTCCATTAGTCGCTAAATAATATTGTTAGACTTAATTTGTTTTATGTTTCATATTTCTAACATTTTTGTTTGTTGACAAAATTGAAAAATACTAATTATTATATATACATACTTTTTTAGGTAAGAAGGAACAGAGTGATAGTTTTTTAATATAGAGGTTTTTTTTAGAAAATTCGTTCTATTCGTTATTTTATCTATAAAATAGTTACTACTACATATAACTACCGGTAGGTCTTTTTATTTTTCATAATTTAAAGTACCTATAGAAACTTTATCGGATAATTTTTTTTACGATAGTACATTTAATTATTTGTAAAGATACTCTTTGTGGTTCTTTTAGATTCTGAGTGTAGCGAGGGATCTAGTGGTTTTACAATGATGTTTATTTTTTTTTATTTTTCTGTAACACTTTTTCTACCAGAAGAAGTGCTCCGATCTTTATAAGCTTCCCTGGTTTCCGGTAAAAAATGTCATCTAGTTGGTACTTTAAACAGGTCACTTTTTGATTTTCTTAAAAGTTTTTTAATGCGTAAGGAAAAACTATGAAAAAATTAGGTAAAAACAATGAGGTAAAAAAAAAAATATGATTTTGTCAAATACAGATTTTTCATTTCTTCGTAATATTAAAAATAATGACTTTAAAATCTTCAAATTTCTATCGAATATTTAATTTAGTAATATATTCAGCGTTAAATATAAACTACTCTAACTAAACTCAAAAAATCTCGAAAATCCGTAGTCACAATTTGTTTTTATAGTCATTTTAATTTTTTCAACAAAATTATCAATTTTGAGATATTTAAGTCCAAATAGTTGATAAAATGAGATTATAAAACATGAAAAAATTTTATATAACGTAAGTCGTGCATTAATTTAACTAAATAAAAAAAAAAAAGGTGGAAAAAAAGTATTTCAGATTCTGAGCGTAGCGAGGGAGCTAGTGGTTTTATAATGATGTTTATTTTTTTTTCTCTGTTAACAAATTTCCTACCAGAAGTAGTGCGCCGATCTTTACAAGCTTACATGGTTTCCTGTAACAAATTTCATCTAGTTGGTACTTTAAAGAGGTCATTTTTCGATTTTCTCAACAGTTTTTTAATGCGTAAGGAAAAACTACCAAAAAAATGACGAAAAAAAGGCAAAACTACGATTTCGTTAAATTCAGATTTTTCTTTTCTTCGTAATTTCGTAAGATCATATTTATTTCTACATTTGATCTTTGATGTAATGTTAAACATACGTGGGTACTGAGTATATTATAACTGATATTAAGTGTTATGAATACTACACTGAAGCTACGCTCAGAATCGTTTTATTGAATGCAATAATTTATCATTATTGCTTGCAAATGCAATACATCCACCAAGAGTATACTGCCTAGTAGCGAAGTGCATCCACCTCTACTGACACCCAACGAGCGAAGTGCACCTTTTTTTAAAGATGATTTTAAAATTATATTTTGTATGTTTTTTTTTTTTTTTTTAGTGGGTTTATAGTTGTACTCGTATCATATGCATTTTCACATACAAAAATAACATCATAAATAATATATTCTACCAGCTCTTGGTATACTACTCTAATTTTCTTATTTTATAATATATCGGGTTAGTTTTTGAAACAATGCATAGGTACCTAATTTTTCTTAATTCATTCGTTACTAATTTTATATGGTCACTTAATTTCATATAATGGCACATATTACATAAATATATATATATATATATATATATATATATATCCGTTACATGAGTTTTGATTAAAACATACATGTGTATACACGAACTTGTTAAATTTAAACGATTTGAATTCAGAAAATAATGTGGTAAAATATAAGTTTTTTGCAAGTTAAATTATAGATTATTTGCACATTTTAATTTTTTCAGATTATCTTCTGCATGTTTACTGCAGTATCGATATTCCTTTAATTATTATTATCTATATACTATACTATACTACGTTTTAGACTAATTTTGAAGTATGACAGTTCACTTTATATGAGTATATGATATACTATCAGTCAACGATAGACTACGCGTATACACGTGAAAACTATAATATACTACGTGTCTACGAGTTTTCGTAAAATACAACACGTGTCATTCTGTATTATTTTATAATAATTTTTTTAAGCGTTATAATAACAACAAAATATAAGTATTATTTTGTATTATTATTATATATTATTTGTATTTATTTATCATACATCTTTGTTGTATAGTGTATACTTACATTATTTGTATTTTATTTTAGGTCGGATTCTATGGCAGTTGAACAAATTCAAGAGTGATTATAGTTTTATTGTTATTATTATTTAATGAAATTTGAAGTAAAACGTGTAAGTATCATTTTTCATTTTTCAATTGATCCATCATTTGATTTTTCTAAAATATGACGAACTCATTTTTTTTTTAATAAATAGGTAACTAAAATAGTTAAATAAATATTTTTATTATTTTATGTAATTTAAAAAAAAAACAATGACTGTATTGCAATTTATTTTATTTTATTACTAACTGTATAAATCAATAAATTAAAGTTTATAATACAGTAAATGTATTAATATTTGATATATTAACGATCATAAAAAAATATTAGGTTTTTTTTAAAGTTTACAACGCGCGACTACTCATGTTACATACCTATAATAGCGCGACGCCCTCGAAGATTAAATATTTTTAGACGTTCAATATAATATCTATGATAGTCATATATTTTCTATTTTTTTATTATAAATAATAATGTTATATTTTATTAAAGCATTGTAATATTAGTCCGTATTACCGTCAAAATTCAACATCTTTAAGAATATTATAAAATTAACACCAATATCTAAATTCAATTTTGATTTAGTTTTGAAATAATGAAGTTATAAATTCCTAATTTATGGTTAAAAATAATAACGAATTTCTTATAAAAAAATTAAACTAATTTGAAACCGATAGAAACATATTTTTAAATTTATGGGTGCCAAAAGGAAGTCTTTCAAACACCTAAAAAATAAAAATCGGTTTTCTGGGGCTCCAATGAAGTTATAATTTGAAAATTTATTATTACAAAAAATTACGAAATTATAAAAAAAAAAAAAAAAATAAATGGACCTAATTTTGTACAAAATTTTAAGGCTGGGGTGACAGGAGTACTGAACATTGTACTACTCTCATTTTATATAAGTACTTAGTTATAAAACTTGGTCAATCGAGACGTGATATCAAGGTGTAGGTCAAATAGGTACGGATGATGAATATAATGTAAACGTTAAATACAAAAATAATATTTTCAATTATTCATAAATGCGTTGTACTTTACATTATGGCTAGTCAATATTTTGCCTGTCTCCCAAGTTTGATGCCTATTATTGTGTTCCAAATATCAAATAGGAAAAAAAGAAAACACTATTGTCGTACATAGAATAATATAAAAACAGTTAATTCATACAATATTCATACTCACAAATCACAATAAATGTTAAGAAGTCGTCAACAGAATATGTTTACTGTGTTGTCTAAGGGCACTATACTAGTGAATTATGAAAAAAAAATAGGTACTATTCACTTATAATAAATACAATAACATTATCTAATCAAGGATTATTTAATAAAAATGATAATATTTATAATGCCAGAAAAAATCGTCCATTAGGTATACCAAGTATCTATATGTTGTGTCAGGTGTGCACAAATGGTAATCTTTTAAGTGCACTAAAACACTTACGTGACTGTTGTAGATTACACTACGCATAGATTACAATTTTTTCCGTTTAATTTATAAAGTGTGTATTTTAAAAATTATATTGACATAAATAATTGTTGTTTTATTTTTGTAATATAGATGAATCTAGTCGTATCATCGTGTACCAGTATTATCTACTTAAATACAAAACAGCGACGCCCAACTTTTTTTTCGTGGTTAGCTACATTAGTAAAATGATGTCTTCGTGCCAGCCACCAATAATATAAATTTAATATTTTATCACTGTATTCTATATACCTACAAATCGTAATATATAGCAGAACACATCACATGTTTTCGTGTTCTTAAAACAATCGAATCAACATTGAGTACCTATAGCCAAAATATGCATTTGAAAGATAGGTACCTATGTTTTTATTTTAAATAAGATTTAATAAAAATGTTGTATGATCTTAGTTAAAACCATGTATAAGAAGAAATTTGTGTTATCAACTAGCAAGTTAAAATCATTAAAAAAAAACTCAGATAAAAACAAATATACAGGAAACTCATATATGTATTCTTAGACCATAATTAACGGATCATCATCTTGCATCTTGCTATATATAGGTACGATTTAACAGCATTAAAACACATTCTCGTTTTTTATTTCAACTTCTCTCTTAGTTATCGTCAATTAAAAATTTCGACAGATTATGATAGATGAGAATATTTACTATGGACGATCCTAGAGTTTTTTTAGTTAAAATAATTTTTACAAATATTTTCAAGATTTAAAAATTTGGAAATTTTACGTTATTCAACCCCAAATTTCAGACGTTTAAATATAATTATTGAACAATAACACTGTGCTCGGCGTTAGTTTAAGTTATTATCTTTTATTTAGTGTAAAAATGTCACTCTTATGATAATTTTTTTTTAAATATAGATTGGAACAAATACCGTGATTATATAACAATAAAACTGGTACAGATATGGGACTATTTTTAGATGACTTTTAATATGTGTTTTGTACATTATCAATATTTTTATAATTGTGAAATTTTCTTTATTCAAAGAACTTCTTAAAAATTACTTACACAGCATACATTAAAAATGGTTGGTGTAGTGTCTTCTTAAGAGTTGGTACAACGAAATCTAAATAATGGAAGAGTGAAATTCAATCATAAATTTCACATATAAATATTGATATTATGAACTTTTTTTAAAATTTAACTATATAATTAAGAGTTATTTTAAATTATGCAATTACATTTTAAGTTTAATTGGTTTTTCAATGATTATTTTTTCTATAACTTTCCGTCCAGAAGGTTATTTAGATTAGTAGTCGAGGAATATTGGAGTAAATAGCTTTTTTGATAGCAAATTTGTTGTATTTAGTGTTATTTGAATAAGTAATTTTTCGTTTTTCCTAAAAGTATTTAAAAGCGTTAAGAAAACTATACCATTTATAACAGAAATATTTTATAAATGTAGGGGAAATAACAATATAATAAATAAAATGACTATGATTTTAATTACAAATTTTTGAAGAATATATATTATAAGAATTTTTACGGTTTTATTTTATATTTGTTGAGTATTACCTAACTCAAAAGCGTTCAAATATGTGACGTAGCGGAATAGAGAACTAGAGAACTATTATTTAAATTTTTGGGTTGCATAAAGACATCCTTCCTGCACCTTAAAACATAAAATGGGTTTTCATGGGCCCCAATGATGTTAACAATTTCAAATTTCTAATAAAAAAAGGATTAGTCATATATCGTTTTTTAGACCAATCTCATGTTATTCTAAGAAATTTTCAATTTTTTATAAGCATAAATTCGTAATTCCTAAATTATACTATTTGGAAAATTAAAAAAATTACAATCAAGGTTGGACATAAAATGTTTGTACTATCTTAAGAATAATTTAATTCTAAATAATAATTTTTTTTAAAAGGGAACAAATCACAAATTGATTATTTTATGTGGAAGAGAGAGGGTTTGAAACAGTGCAAAGACTGTAAGGTGATCCCTGGGGAAAGTGTGACAGCACAACATAGGTTATTGGTTATGGATATTTGGTGTGGGAAAAAGAGGGTGTACAAAAAGAAAAATATAGTTAACGAACCGAGGATTAGGTGGTGGAAACTAACGGGTGAGAATGAAAAAGTATTTATAAGAAAGCTAATTGGGACAGGGATGTGGAACATGGAAGGGAGTATAAACGAAATGTGGGAAAAGGTAGCAGAGG
>JAIPRL010005776.1:0-30384 GCA_025469235.1 Pemphigus obesinymphae
ACAACAAAAAAATTTTAAGTAAATTGAATAATAACACATTAATTTTTAACTATGAAAAATAAAGTGATTTAATTACATAAAAATAAATTTAGAAATATAACGAGTAATAATTGCAATTTATTACGTTTGATAAGTTATTTACTTAAGGCTAATAGGATATCACATAAAAAATATCCTTATTATAATTTTCTCTTAATCAAACTATTTGGGAAAAATAAGTTATACTTATAGAATAAATTATTTTAATTTCAATAATTATTTATTTGATATTTAAATAGTTTAAAGTTCAACTATTTACAAAAATAAAAGCAGAATTCAAAGATCTACATTTACTACATAGTTTTACAGTTAGTAAATACACCCAGGACATTCATAATTTATAAATATATTTGCTAATTGTATTTTATTCATGAAATAAATGTGTAGGTACCTACCGCCTGTAACCTATTTTATAACAAACTCACTATATTTAGATGGAATAATTGATTAAAATTCTAGTTTATTGATATTTATTTATTTCAATTTATTAATGTACAATTTTCATCAATTTTAACATTAGTACTTTTTCACTAAAACCGATAATAAATACCCTTTTAACTTTTATATTTTAATTTTATATTTTATTTCATTGCCTTTCATCACATGAAAAAGTATTTTTACTGATACTAATGGGGTAAATATACCTATAAACATTTGTAATATATATTATTCTCAGTATTGTTTTTTTCTAAAAATAAATATTATGTTTGTTCGTATAAGAATATTAGTATTATTTTACATTTTAAGTATGTAATTATAGTAAATATTTTTTTATTTTATACTTTGATACAACATTAAATATAATAATTGTAAATATATATATTTTTATTTCTATATTTTGTTTGACTACCTTTAAGAACTTTCGTTATAATTAAATAAGAATAGTGGTAAAAGGACATTTTCTCGACAATAATTTTTTTTTTTCATAAAAGACAATTTCTCTACAGTTAATACGTGTACAATGTGCATTGATTATTTGGAGTTATTCTTAGAAAAAAAAATTTAATAATTTAAAGTATAATTTAGTCGGTATCGGCCGTGAAATTAATACCCTCAGGGACACAATTATTACAATGCATATAAAGTTAATAAATTATTTCGGTATTTTATATTTACGATTTATTATTAATATTTACGAGGATAGGATTATAAAATAATCATTAAAAAATGAGTTTATTTATATGTTTTCCATTTTTTTTTTTTTTTTTTTTTAGATATTACAAACACCAATGAGCTTTTGAATTATGTACTTTATGAAACACGTATGTAAAATAAATTAAATAAAATGTACGACATATATTTGCTTCAATTTAAAGTATGAATAGAAACACTAATTTTAAACAAAGTAAACATAAATTGAATGTTGTTCGTTTAAGTTATTTGAGTATATCTTTAATCACATTGTATACTAAATTTAGGTACAATAATATCATAATATATATTTATTATTCAAATAAATAAATAATTAAATAAAAAGTAAAAATTATTGTTACTTTTAATATTCCAAGTGTACTGTATTACAGCGCCTATTGATAATATATAATACATGTATATCATAATAACAAACTTTATGGAAATTTCCTTGAAAGATATGAAAATCTCAATTTGATAAAATCGTATTTTTTTCCGTTTTTCGTTATTTTTTTTTACACCTTTAAAACTATGTGAAGCATCGAAAAATTACCTTTTTAAAGTACAACTTAGATGCAATTAGCTACCTACCGAAAACAGGGTAAACATGTATAGTTCGATGCATTCATTCTGGTAGAACAGAACATTCTGGTTAACAGAGAAAATAAATTTAAAAAAAAAACATCATTGCAAAACCACTAAATCCACTCAGAATTAAAAAAAAACACACAAAACATGGAATGGCTATTTTGAAATTTTAAAATAGTAATTTTTGAAAAACTAATGATTTTTATTTTTGAGAAAGCGCTACAAATTTTTTTAGAAACATTACATGACAACAATATGTATGACTACATATATACTTTTGCTTCCTGATAACATTTTCTAAGTCTTATGTTTAATCTTTATTGAAAACTATCGTAAATATAGTTTTATTCAATTGAGTTTTACTTAATTTCACACGAAAATACGATTTTATTCCCAAATATTATCCATTAAAACCTGGAACACCATTTATAGAAAATATTATCATAATTAAATTCATTGAAATAATTAGGTAATTGATTAATTTTATTTATGTATATATTATATTATTTAATACATATACTAATATACTAATACCTAATTAATAACATTGTATTTTATTCTTATTAAATGTGTTGGTTATATTTAAATTATATTTTTTAGGCTTAAACAGTTTTACAACTTATGTTAACTCTTCTAACTTAGGTGAGTAGCTTTGTATTTTCCACTTGTATTAAATGCTCAGAATTTAAAATACTTTTACCACATCAATTTTTAAAATTTCGTTAAAGTAATGCAAGTCTAACGTTATTATATTAAATATTTTCAATTTTTAAATTCTCATTTTCTCAACTTATTGGACTTCAAAATTTATAATTTTGTTGGAAAAATTTAAATGGCTATAAAAATAATTAGGACTACGGACTTTTGAATTTTTGAATTTAATTAAAGTAATGTATATTTTACCTTGAATAAAATGTCAGGTTTCTCAACCCATAGTTACACCAATCAGGTATAATACAATAATTCAAATAAAAACAACAGAATATGTACACTACTAAATAATATTACTTAATCATTCTATCCATGACAGTGGTAAGGGACAATTGAACAAAAAGTGATAAGCGTATTTTGGGAACAATATCCCATTTTAGGTACTGTAGCCTGTGGATAGCTTTCTAACTATCACTCCTATATACTTGGCCAACTATACTTAGCATACTTTATTTATTAAAGTCCATAAATATAAGTTATGATTTTTGATTATGTATTATGAGTAAGTATAACATTTATATTGAGTAATTAGTCTAATATATTGTATTATAATATAGCACAAAACTGCATAAGCATATTTTGTTCCCGCTTTTTTTTTTTAACCAAATATGGAAAAACAGCAATTTCATAGATTAAAAGTTATTGTGGGATATGCACGACCAATTTTTAATCAACGTGAATATATTAGCATTAAATATTCAATGTAAACTTCAAGATTTTAAAGTAATTATTTTCGAAATTACGAAGAAATGAAAAGTCTCGATTTGACCAAATCGTACATTCGCCGTTTTTTTGTCATATTTTGGTATTTTTACCTTACGTATTAAAAAACTATTAAGAAAATACCTGAAATGACCTCTTAAAACTACCAACTAGATACAATTTGCTACTGGAAACCGTTAAGCTTGTAAAGATCGGAGCACTCCTTTTGGCATAAAAAGTGTTTAAAGAGAAAATAAAAAAATAAACATTATTGTAAAACCACTAGCTCCCCTCGCTCCACTCAGAATCTAAAATTTAACATTTGGTTATACAATAATATATGATACTTGTAATTTGCTCCCAGTACAGTTGTACGGGTTGGGAGCATAAATTATTATCATGTGCTCTAAGGACACCTTATTCCTATTTATCCCCTTTACAAATATACATCCGACTTGGTCGGCCACTCTGTGTTTATTTTATGTGTGCTTAAAAACGAAAAATAATAATAACGTAACCAATCGTTATAAATGTAATTTGGTCCCAATACAGTAATATATTACTTTTGCCTATACATTACTCCATACATGCTTATACATGCGTTTTAATAAATATAATATTACCAAATTATTAATATTTTATTATATTCTTATTAAATGTGTTGGTTTTATTTTAATTCTATATTTCTATCTTATAAAATTGCAGTCAAAAACAACCTTAAAAAGAAACCAGGATGTGAGTATCTTTGTCAGCAGGCCCAGCTCAAAGGGTAGGCTATATAGGCACACGCCTAGGGCGGAATTTCAAGTTTTGTTAATATACATGATTTTTATAAAGACTATGACATATGACTATATTGTGTAATAAGAAATAAAAAATAGGAATCTAAAAGTTATTTTGTTATAAAATTTATAACAAATGACATGTTGAACTTGTATATGCGGTTTGATTTTATATTCCAACATTTCCAAAAAACAAATTAATTCATTTCATTTTAATCAAATTTAATTTCATGCCGAAACAAAAGGTATCATCAATATATTTCTAAATTTAAAATTTTTGTGTTACTTGATCGTTTGTGCGATATTTAATTTTAGCTTAGTATTGTCATCAAAATTTTACAATTAACATTGCTTTACCATTCCGAAACAGTTAAATTCAATTAAACTATTTTCAATTAGATATCGCTTGGATGAAGAATTCTAATATACTTTAAAATTGACTAAATGGTCTTGGAATTGAATATTTAATTTTATTAATAAATGAAGATCGGATTAGACACACAACTAAACAATTTAATTATGAGTCTCGCGATGATCCTATTGTCGATCCAAAACAAATTTTCAAAGTTAACTTTTTTATTGAAATTTTAGATAGAGCTATGCAATCAATTAATGAACGTTTTGTACAACTTTCTGAGCGTGCCAACTTCTTTTCATTTTTCGATATAATTTCTAAAATACAAAATACAGATGAATTTATGACTCATTGTAAAGATCTACAATTTTCAGTGATATCCGACAATGGTTTAATTTCTAATATTAATTCAGTCGAGTTACATAATGATAGTTTTTAAAATTAACAATTATTAAAAATTATCTACGGTCACAAATATCACAAGAACGCTTGAAATAATTTTAGTTGAGAATAAATTCAGTTAGTAAGCCTGCAATTTTTCATAAAAAGTCGATCTGTTGGAAGAAATGTATCGAAACTGTCTCTTTTCTTCGCATTTGTCGTACATTAATTAAATATTTATGCTCATCAATATTATTTATAGCAAACAAAATTGCCATTTCTTCAAAAATATCCATTGTACAAAATCGAAGAAAACCAAAAACCTACGGAGCAATTTACAAAAAAACAGATCGAAGAAATAAATATTTCATGAGAAAATTCATTATATTATTATCAACAACAGATATATTGTCATGCGACTAAAGTTTGTCACTGACTTATACTCAGTAGACAAACAGTCGAATGTTTTTCGTTCGACTAAAGTCATATATCTTATATATCTTTTCAAGAATACCAAATATCCATTTTTATGCAATAAAATTGTTATTGCATGCCACAAGTGGCGTAGCCAGGATTTAAGCAAGGGGGGGGGGCAATAAATACCATAATTAAAATAACATTTTTGTTTTTATTATATTTAAAAAAGTAATATTAGCATTAATAAAATATTTACTAATTACTAGAATGCTTAATGCTTAGATAACATAATAATTAATAACTAATAAATTATAGTAAATAAATAATATGTAATAAAATATATAATGTTAATATTTAAATAAAAAATTGAAAAATAAACTTATTAACTAGGCAAAATATATTGTATTTATTGTGTCCAATCTAACATTTTGCATCCTTCTGGGAGATCTTTTCGAAAATTCCAACAAAATATCTTTCTCTATATTGTTATAGTGTAACTCATCTTTATTTATGTTAGCTAACGTCAAGCTTAACTCTTATGCTACTTTAGATTTATACTTATATAGATATTAATTTGATAATTTAAACACATTTAATAGTTCAATAAATTAGAACTTGAATATTAGAATTCGATTTAAATATTAGAACGGCTATCTATGACTATGTATACATAGATAATATAATATCTTTTGCTTATCACATATTATCGTGGTTAACCTAATGAAACTTGGTTACTGAATTTAACAAACACAAGTTTTGGTTATTGATAAGATAATAAAAAACATAATTAGGTTTATCGTGAAAACATACGTTAAGTACGTATAAATAAGCCATAGACCTTATACTATAATTATAAAGCTACTATTGTTAAAATTAGATCATATAAAATTGCTATAAAAAAAAATGCCCATGGGAGGGGCCATGGCCCCTCTGCTCCCTCCCCTTGGCTACGCCACTGCAGTGAGTACGCAGAATTTAAATTTTGACGTTTAGGTTCAATTTAGAGTATACGCAAACACCTATTACAAAATGTAAAGAGAGGAATATTTTCTAGTAAAGCTCATGGGCTTAAGTTTTATAAAATATCGTTTGACAAAAAAGTTAAAGCTACCTATTTTTAAAAATATCAAAACCTAAAAATTGTTTTCAAACAATATTTTACAAAAAGCCCATGAGGTTCACTCGGAATTATTCTTTTCGTAAAATTTTATAATAGCTGCTCATAAGCTCTAAAGTCAACCAAAATGCCATAATTTCAATTCTGCGTTGTATGATTTTGTTATATTGCCAATTAGATAGACGGAGACAGAAAATGCGAGTATAGCGTCCTCTTAATTGTAAATGGTTTGATCATTGATCGGGTAATGAAATTATTATTCTGTGATAGAGTTGAGTAAAATACGACAAAATACGATATTTCGTTTGAATTATTATATATAGACTAATACGACGGTGATCGGTAACAGTACGTATCAAATTGTTTATAAAATTTATAATTTAATTACGTTTTGCCGTGAGGTATGCGAAACTATACACTCGTAGTCGTGTCTATATAGCTTATTTATCTTTATTATTTTTGTGTTAATCCATTTCACTTTCCGATGACGATGACGTCGAGACGACTTGTCTTATCGGATGATGCATTATACCAGCGTTGTAAGTTCGGATTCATTTTTAGGGGAACTGTATAATCCTTTAAAAATATATAAACACCTCCCCCTTCCAAATATATAAATATATTTATCAATTATTATTACAGAAAAGAGTTGTGTTCATACGCAAAATAAGTAATGAATTGAAACAGCAAAAACAATTTTAAATATAACAATAAAAAACGTTGTTTATTATTAGTAAGTATATTAGCAGAATTGCAACAAAAAAAAAAAAAAAAAAAAAAAACAATATTGTTAATTAAATAGGTTTTATTAAGTTTACAAAGGAAACATTCAATTATTTAATTATTTAAAGAATATGTGTTGAAAAAATATTTTATTCATATGTTATAATATATTTACATCATATATAGGATGTTCTTATATTCACCCCATCATCGAGTAAATAGAAGTATATACCTACAAATATAGTGTCTCACGGAGATCTGACAAATACAATGACTTTTGTTCTGTTCGATATTTTTAAGTTTTTTTTTTTTTTGTAATAATATTACTAGCACTAACTCTGCGCAACAATTCTTATATTTTATTATATTTTTTTACAACTAAAAATAAAAATTATCATTTTTTTTTTATAATCTAATAATATAGTCATTTTATAAAGTAATTTTAAAAAAAATTTTAGTATTACCAATACCTATTAAATGTTTATTAATATTGAGTCGTCGATTTTCTGCAGTTTTTTGAAGTTCACTAAAATTTCAATTATTTTCATTAATGATAAATAGCCGCTAGGCAGGTAACATAAGTTAATTTTTTCATGAAAAAATATTAATTTTTAGTTGTAAAAAAAAATGTAAAATATAAGAATTGTAGCGCAGAGTTCTAGTAATTTTATTATTACCGAAAAAAAATAAAAACTTGAAAATATACAACAGAACAAAAGTTATTGAATTTTTCAGATTTCCATGAGACACCTAGCTGTAGGTACTTATACATAAAACATTAAAAAAAAAAAATAATAATAATACTTTTTAACTTAAAATCCTCATTTTGCATCTTGAAATCGCGTCTTAATCATAAAATAAAATATTCTGAAAACTATTTTCAAAAAACCTTTCATTTAAAAATTAAGATTTTTTTACCAAAAACATTCAAAACCCAATTTTACACGATACTCAAAAGTGGAAAAAACATTTTTAAATTATTATCTTGTCAGTACGTCAATGCATCTAGATAGATTGAAGCATTATAAATATACGTTAATATACGTTCTAATACGATTTTAAACAACAATCTAAAAATATTATGAAACAAAACGAATAAAAACTATATCTTTAATAACCAAGTTAACAAACTCGTACTAATAACTATGGACAGACAGACGGACATAACAACCAGCAGATAAGGTGTCTAAACTTATATTTAGAAATCTTAAATGAAGCAATTTATCTAAGCACACAAAATCATTAGTTGAAGACAAGGAAAAATAAGTCAAAATTACAACAATCTCTAATCAACGACTATTGACAACTAAAATACGGCATGTGAGGTAAGTATTTTTTTAATATTTATTTGATATAAATTATAATAATTTATTGTAATTTTATAATAGACTCAATCGGCAGGACTAAAATTTCATGCTGAACAATCCAATGAAATGGATAAACAGAACGAGACTTTAGACAGAGGGAAAATTAATTAAGTGGGAACATTAAACTGATTAACTGCAAAATTAAAAAGGATATATAATTAATATGTTCATAATTATTTGTAACGATCTCAATCACCTGTAAGTATCTGTAGGTAAATTCATTTAAACGATCGTTTTAAAAATGAGATGATAAAGTAAAATTAGTCTGATAATACACGATTATCTTGATTCAATGGCATATTTTTGGCAATTTTTCGGGAGGTGTCCAAAATATTAAGGATTACACCAGCTAGTGATGTAAGTAGGAAATTTTCAAGAAGAAAATTATACTATTTGTTTTTATTTTGATAAAAAAAGTAATATTAGCTACGATTGCTATATTACCACGCAAAAATGTGCGATAATCACATACATATATATATATATAATAACTAGATAGCTGCCTTTGTATTAAAAACTGTGTAATGTATTGAAGCTTGAAATTCGTTATCAAAGAGGTGAATGTTTATAAAATGTATATGATAACAACACTACATTACCTCTGTACTTATTAATTATGCTTAAAAATAAAATATTTAAATTAACAGAATTTGTACAGTATATTTTTAATGTTATGATTATGAAATATACTTCAAAATTCAATGAATATTTCTAATTTTTTACACTCCTTAAGTAAAAAATATAAACTCTATTAAAAAAAAAACTAATTTTTACACTTCAGAAATTTCTCCTTAGATACGTCTTAAATAAGAGACAACTAACTATACTTCTAGAGTTCTTAGCTAATTTTTAAAAATTGTTTGTAAGTTCTATACAGTTCAATATTATATATTATCATTTTAAATTACCTTTATTCATAATAATTACCTAATACATAACATGAACAGATTATTTTAATATACTGTAAGTTAAAGTAAATAGGTATATTTGTACACCTATAAGTAATACGTATAGATTAAATATATAATATATTCAAACACACATGGGCAATATGCACATAAGGTACATTTTTTATTTAAAAAAATATTTTGTCTGTCTTTAACAATTTGCAAAGTTGTTTATTTAACATGCAATCTATATCAAAAATCGATCTATCAGAAGCCGGTCAGTTGAAGCCTGAAGGTGGAAATACTTCGCTGGTGGATATATTGAATTTGAAAGCGATAATAAATTATTTCTTTCGATAAAACGGTTCTGAGTATCACTATTAGCATTTATATGACTAATAAAAATATGACATCAATATACATAGGTCACTACCATAGGTGCTATAGCAAATATTTGGTGTAAATTTCCAGTTTTTGCGGGCATTTTAATTTCCCAATTTATAATCATTTTCGAATTTTTATGGTAGTTATAAATATTATATATATTATCTATATAATCAGTAACCATGACTACAGAGTCTGCGACTTACGTCACGTGATTTAGTTTGAGAACCCCCGTTTATCGAAAAAAAAAAAACTAACATATTTTCCAGCGACCACTTTTCATTCACCCGACTACAGTTTTATTTTTATTATTTTAATTTTAACAACTTTTCATCGTATTTCCTTATAAAAGGTAGTTTTTCTTTAGGCTTTTTAAAACTACTTAGAAAATCAAAAAATTATCGTTATAAAGTACCAATTAGACTGAATTCCCTATCAAAAACCTCCATACCAGAAAACTTTGACTTTACTCCTTCTGCCCAAAAAGTGTATACATAGATAAAATATTAAAACACGTCATTGTAAAATCACTACATTCATCGCTACGCTCAGAGTCTAAAATATAAAATATATATACATACATCATACATATAGTATCATTCGACTAAAATTTAAAAACAAAATTGTACATTTATTTCAAATAACACCTTCCGAAAATGTTTTTCTACGTCAGCTCCTGATATGCTGAAACTCAGCACACAACAGTCGGACATTTGTCCATATGCATTGCTCCTTCATACCGGATAAAGGCGTTTACCTCTCAAAGGGAGAGTAATATTGTGACCTGATGGATACACGCTCCATGGCGAACAATCGTTGACGAATCCATTCACAGTTATCGATATCACATCCTCTTAACGGCTGGTACTTAACGATCGCCGCTGTCTCGATTCTCATACTCTCTCATCCACCAACTTTCCGACGAGTCACATTAGTGCAACACGATGATATGTCTCCTTTTATACTTTTTTTTATTCAATTACTTATATTTTCTTCCTTTTGTATTTGTCACATATTGTGTTCATTTTACATTTTGTCTTTTTATTATTGATTGATGCTAGGACTTGAGTGGCCGACCCCAAATAATTGGAAGAGAAGGAGAATGAGAAGAAAAAGGAGGAGGAGGAGGAAGAGATGTCCATTGGCAATTAATAATAAAAATATTATCCTCCCCCCCCCATCCACCTTTCTTGCACTTGGTATTGAAAACTTTATTAGGTAGTATTTCAGAGTGTCTGCGAAACTGACGGTAGGTTACGTTAGATTAGGTTAAGTTAATCTGCCACGAACATGAAGATACCAGATCTACGCATCATTAATGCTTTTCTCAATGTGTCCGGTCCCATGTCGAGTTTTGGGACTGTGATGAAGTCTATTGGTTGCATGTCGCCTGACGAAATCTAGTCACCATCTATTTTCTTCTCATTTAGGATTGAGTATAGGTCAAGTTAAGACAAGGTTTGAAAAGGTTAGCTGATGTTAGGTTAGTTGAGGTTGGGTTTGGTCCTATTATAAGATTTTGATACTAAATGTGAGAAAAAAATGTTAGGATTGATTATAGATTATACCTGAAATATGACAAATATATGGTTCAAGTTTTAAAAAAATTATATTTATATTTTAATAAAAAAAAAATGCTGACAATTTATTTACACCAGATTACTCCTTAATCACATTTTGATACGATATTTATTGCATTACCAGTGTATTGTAATAATATAGTGTAATTATAATTACAGATTTCCTTTAATTTTTTTTTGGTTTTCAAGATTATTGAAAAACAACTACTTTTAATTAGATATACTAGCTATATGTGTACACTATAGTTTTGTGGCCATATAAAATCATCATCGGATAAATTAATTCAAATTAAAAAAGCGATTACATTTTGTAAAGTTCTAAAAACCTAGACATCTTTTTCTATTAATATGATAATTATTATATTTATTATACATTTATTTTTATTTTTTTCACGAGTATATTAAATATTTCTAATTGATATACCTAAATTATTAAAACTATTCAAGTATTATATAGGCATTATATTTTAAATTTCAATTTCCCCATAACATGTGCTATACTCTATACAAATAATTTATCGTTTACGTACTTTATACACGTGTTAACTGTTGACACATGCGTTATCGCTCGATATGGTTAAACGGTAATATAAACACGCGAGTAATGCAAAGCCGCCCCAAAGACATGTGCATAATATTTCGTTAACACGGTCAATAATTGTTGTAGATAAGGATAAAATTAGATGTTTAACTTAAAAGTATGTTTTAAGTTAGCTACCTGGTTATAGGAAACAGTATTTAATCCTATTTAGTTTGAGGCAATATTTCAAAATTCGTATATCTGTTGACATTTTTAAATATCGCAAAAATATAAATGTACCTATATGAATTCTCAATAATCTTTAGATAAAAAAAAATTTAATTTATTAAATAATAAATTTAATTCATTCATATATCTAACTATATTTAATCGATGTTATAAAATTATGATATTAATACATAGCAATGACCCGTACAATTTTAAAAATGTTAAACTTAACTTTTTCGAACTTCTAAGCAATATTTGGTAGAAATATTATGCGCATAGATATTATTTTAGTTAACTATTCGCATTTTGTACATTGACAATATTGACATATAATTATGATATAATATAATATGTTTAGTATACATATTTTCATATTTTGTAAAAATTTTCTTTTTATCGTTTTATAGGTGCATATATATAAGTACTTAAAATTGTATACATATGTATGTTTTTCATATACACTCAAAATGTTTATGGTGGCCTCTCGAGATACGATAAAATTAACACACCTTTTTTTTAAAAAAAATTATCATCCCTATTTTTTACTTAAATTCTTATACAATATAAGATATTAAACAAAACATAGTATTATTGACTAGTCGACATTATACAATTTTTAAACAAAACGAATATGGAGTGGTAAAAAAAAGATTTTACTTTATTTCTCAGGTAATCGTAATTATATTACCTATTTGAGTAAATTGTATAGCTTGTATAGCGTATTTTTCTGAAATAAAAGAAAACCATACTTACAAAACTCAAAAACATTTAAAAAAATCCCATTATCGTTGTGTGTTGAATTTTAAAGAAAAATTAAAGATTAAAATAAAGTATTTATATATAATCTATAATAATATATATAATATAACATAATATTACTATAGTAGATATTACCAATTCATATTATGATTTATGTATAGCCGTAATGAATGAAGATGAGGCGACTGGAGCAATCGGAAATTAAAAAGATACATTTTTTTATCTTTATGTTATTTTTCCTAGATATTATTCTGCAATAAAAGTAATATTATGGATAAAATATATTTATAATACGTCGTTTACGTATAATGACTGTTAACGATCATAATATATAATATAGGTATTACATATAAATATATTAATGCAAAAATCAGTAAACACTAATATATATATATATATATATGGCCTTTGATTGTAAAAAGTTGCATTTTTTTTTTTTTCATTATTATAGAAGAAATAACATAATAAAATATTATTTAGCCGTTTTAAAAGACAAAAAGTGTTTTCTGTATATATATATATATATATATATTATATTATTATACTATCTGAAAAAATGAATTTTAATTAATATTAATTAAAAGCTAAAAAAAAAAAAATGACGATACTAAACTGAATAATCAGTATACCTACTAATATATTAGTGATAGTACTCGTATGTATAATATAATATGAAATATATACAAAGTGTATTTCACGAATATTTAATTTAATTTTAAAAAGTAAACATCATTATATAACGGCGTACCATCTTAAAATAGTAAATCCTCGTGAGATATGCCACACACGCCGACCCTCATATTATAAATCTACCTATGACAAAAAAATCATATAGTTATTTTTATCGATAAAAAAAATAAAGGTTAGTACTTAATTTATTTTATAAATTAGTACGAAATAATTTAATTTATTGAATAATCCATTATGACTAGGTATATTTAAAATTTAAAAATTTAAAAATTTTAAATGAATTAATTAATAAAAAGTTTAATACTCCTATAAAAATGAAAATGCACATATATTATAAAAAAAAAAAAAAAAAAAAGAAAAAAAACATATAAAAAGAACATGTATCTAGATTATTTAAAAATAGATTATAGGTAACAACTAAATTCGACCGTAATAGTCATCACCGGGTTACAAAAAAAATCAAAAAATCTGATGATAATATACTACGGTCGAAACTATATAGTTGTTAGGTACCTCTATAACCTTTTTTCAAATACTCTTGGCACATTTTCTTTTTACATAATATTTTTTTATAATATATATTATTATTGTTATACTTTCATGCGTATTTATTATATGATAAATATATGTACCTATACATATTGTATTTCTACTTTAAAATATTATCCAATCACGTACAATCTTAAGGATTTCTGAAGTGTTTATTAATTTATTCAAATACAATATCGATTCAATATTTTCTACACTAATCTAAAAGATTTGGGTATACATCAAGTATACAGTTTAGTCTTAATTAATATTCAGTCAGCCAATTGAGTGGTCGAATATATAATACAACTTTAAAGCTTTTTTACTTTATCTTTACAAGATTAAGTATATATTGGTATATCGTTTAAATCCTTTAGTTTAACAGACGCATTATGACATATTATAACCTACCTATACATTTTACTTACGTCTGTCATCGGGTACTAACCATACCGTTTAAGTAGGTATACATAATAAAGTAATTGGATTTACACAATTAGTAACATATTATATTTAATATGAACTTGTAATGTCTCGCTAGACGTTACGAACTATTACAGTAAAATTCTCGATAAAAAAATCCGATGTTATCAATATCAATTTTTGTCTAATACTTAACTTATTATTTTGTTTCTGATAAAATTACGCTATATATATATATATATATTTCATGTTGACTATATTATATAATATACCTAGTAATTATATTAGTAAATACTAATAAGGCATACCTATCATTTAATATTATTATATAGGAATAATATTGAATAATAGTAATGAAATATATATAGGTAGGTACATATAGGTGCACTCATGCACATAAAAATTTTTTTCAAAATTTAAAAAGTATTTACAAATCATCGTTATTATATAGAATACACAGATTGACTGTATAATAAAAATTTAATTTTGAACATTTTTAAAGTTATAGATACAATTACTCATAATTCGTACTATATAGTATATATTGTATTAAAAATTAATTTCTATAAATATAAATTAGTTGTTATGTCATTTTAAATAATAATGAAAAATGAAAATATAGGTACCTAATAATTAGATTAAAATTTAAATATAATTCCTTTCTAATTTTTTGAACTGTGTTTTTAATAATTGAAAAATTTTTAATCTCTAAAAAAAGAATGATAATAATTTTAAAATATTACAAATAATATGACAAACATCCAGATTTAACCACTATACTATCAGTAATTTATAAATGTAACTAATTGGTATCAGATGTTAGGTTCCTATATCTGGTCGTTTAGAAAGAGGCTAATCTTTGTAACATCCATTATATAATATTACGCAATCATGTTATATATTATAATAAATTGACCAACAAAATGTAGATAGATTATCTTTTAAAAATTAAAAAGCTAACTGAAAAATTGATATTTAATAGCAATTTGAGTAATTGAATAATAACAATATTTACCAATTTTAATAAAATTATATTTTTTTAAATATTGTTTTAATTATTGTATTTATAGGTACACATCCAGTAGCGAATTCAAGGGAGCGAAGGCCCCGGGTTCCCTCCTTGACAGTTATTTATTCGTAGTTGTAAAGTGTAATAATATGAATTAATAATGATTATTGGTTAAGACCCATTATAATTACTATAAAAATGTCCCCCCCCCACCAAAAAAAAATCCTATATCCACCACGGTACACTTTATATATATTTTATATTTTATATATACAATTACGATACGAGACCAAATTTAATTATAATTAGTTATAATTAAATTATAACTTATATATATATATTATATAGTATAATATAATAGACATATATTATTTTACTTCAAAGGAAATATTTAAAAAAAATATCTACATGATTTAATTGTCGTAAAAAATGAAACATTAATTAGACAGGTACATAATTAGAATGTTTTTGTGATATAAATTCTTTAATTATTAAAAATTAAATTTAAAAATTATAATAATCATAATTTATGATAAATAATACAAACTACATGCCCGTACTATTTTTAAATAGTTGCGTTCAATTTTTTACTTTTAAATCTGCGCTCTATATTTTTTATATTTTTCTTCTGATATCGTGAACAATGATCAATCCTCTCGAGAATACCAACTAGATTTTACCAAAACGAAAAGTTCAAAGTTTAAAATAGACCTATTGGTATATAAACTTTATAAAATACAAAAAATAAATCCACCGAAATGTTTTCTTCTAAAGCCGAATAAAAGTGTTGTTGGATAACCCTGCATAACCAAACTATACCTATAATTTTTCGTTATAACTGTTAATTTTTATTGCCCTAAAAAATTATTCTTTAACGAAAAATAATATATTATACAATGTGCTTGGGTTGATATTTCTTATATCTTTATTGTTTATTTGCTATAGAATGTAGATACACAATCTACATATATATATATATACAATAATATAATTATACAAGTAAGTACATTGCATACAGTGTCCCAATTCTAAACAGGATAAGTATTTATAATGAGAATAAGTTTTGTTCGAGACGAAAAAAATGGGTTTATTGTGATATTGTTTATAGTGTTATTATAAGGTGAAAAATTATATTGTAGATTGTTTGTTTTTAGAAAATCTCCAAATGCTAGGACCTTAGGTCCGTGTTGGGAATTTGATATAAAGTGATCATTTCGAGTTTGGATTTACAAATCATTTAAGGTTACAAAGTGGTCGATATTACCCATGTGGAACATCGGTAAAACGTAGATACCAATATTCTGTTCTATACAGCTATCCATAGTATTTGGAAAGGTCAGTTGGTCTGTGGAAAATATAATATTAAAACGTTCAAGGACAGAGACATAAACCTCCCCGAGGGACATCGACTGTTATGTTCCAAAAATCTTACATATTATTATAATTTCATATTACGAAGAATTTAATATTTTGTTTTTTAATCTCTGTGCACCTGCTTTGATATATTATTTCGTACCTATGGTTTTAATGCATAAAAATAAACATATTTTAGTGTCAAAATATAATCGTGTATCATTTTTTGTATTTTATCGTTATAACGATCGAGTTAATTCAAAAAAAAAAAATAATAATAATAATATTAAAATGAATAATAATTTAGTAAGTACCAATATTACATATTTTCTGATTGATTTTATTCGTAGATACTGAATTGATGCCCACATTTATTATAAATACTTAAATAAATTATCTACCTACCTAGTTTTAGACAATTCTATACAATAAAATTATTGTACAATAAAAACCATCGTATATATGAAATATTTGTAAATATATATGTTTATATTATATGCAATATAAATGATATTGACTACAGATTTATACAAAATGTATACTTAATTAATATTCCATTTGTATTTTTTATTATGAAAACCATTATATATACAAACTTTCTTTAATCTTAAATATATTCCAAATGGAATATAATATTTTTTATTTTGAATTAAAATAAAAGTCAGGGAAACACTTGGCACGTCAGGTACGATATAGGTATATAGAGAAAGTTGGTCCATTATTGTTCCATAGATCCTCGGACAGGACAGTGTATTATTATTTTAAATTTAAAGCAAAGTTATATCATTTCAATCGATAAAAACGATTCTAAGCGGAACTTCGGTGTAATATTATTGAAAAAAAAAAAATTATATATATGAGTACCTAACTACCAAACCATGAAAATTTTATTTTTATTTTGTTATTACCAATATATTTGTAAAATCCTCCAACCATTTGATCTCTGACCTTTAACAAAAAAAGAAGTAACCACGACAACTTTATTTGTTATTTTTCGGTTTTTTTCCTTACACTAAGACTACTCAGAAAATCTAAAAATTACATCTTCGAAGTACCGTCTAAAACGAAATTGCCACAAAAAAAACTTTTTAACCCAAAACTTCTACTCGATTCCTTTTATCTAAAAAAAGTGAAAACATACATAAAAAAATAAATAAATAAACAAAAAACAATACATTCGTCGGTATAACGCTTAGAATCTAAAACTGTTAGGCACAAAGTACAGATATGTAATGTAAATTCACAATTTGTAAATAATGAAGTCCGCATTATTTTGATATTTAATTGTTGAAAATAATAAATCCCCGTCAAAGGGGGGGTGGAAGCACTTTGTTCATAGGACTGGTTAGTTGATATATCGAGTTTAAAATAAAGGGTACAAAACGATTTCATCATATTTGTACATTTTATGTGTACGATGATAGTAAAACAGGAAACTACGGAAAATAGTACAATCCAGCACCCGATTTCTCGTTCCACGTTTGCATATTTATTTTACATATAAATCGATTCAAATTTATTAATCTTCTGGGCGTAGGAAGTTTACGCATCACTATTGTTAACAAATATCCCCCGATTTGCTATAAAACACCGCATAGAGTAAGTAATATTGTAAGTTAATTACGTTAATTACTTCTTTCGGTTGCATCTATAAGCCGAGCCAAGTCACACACTCGCTTGGACAGTTTAAATCGAAATAATCCACCGATTTGTTGTGAAACATCACGTCGAGTAAGTTTTGCAACGTTTTGAAATTTAAAAAATATTGAACTTAGGTAGTCAATCGCAATACCAAAAACCAGGTAAAAAAAGGTACTTTGCTCAATCGTATTTTGGGAAATGGTAAACTCCTACAAAAGTAGGTATTCTCCTACACGGACATAGTGTTGTCTAAATGCTGTACGAATGACCCGAAATTGGTGAAAAAAATTTTAATTGATGATGTCAACAAATGTAATCTGTGCACATTTCTAGTACCTTTGATGATTGTTTTCAGAAATAGCCGTAATCGAATTTTAACAGAGCGTGTTTTCCCTATCCGTTTTCTCTTGTTTTTCGGTGTTTTTTCTTTCGCATAAAAAATTACTGGAAAAATCGAAAATATTAAATGACTCGTATTATATGGTGCCGACTAAATAACATTTTCTTTCGGTAAAGTATAAATATAAAGAGAATGGACCAATTTCACTCCACTAAGAATTTAAAATATAAAATTATTAAAGATTTTTTTCATACAAACTTTTAATCTAGAAAGAGGATCATAAAAATATGTATATTATATACCTAAATTGGCTATATTATACTTATATATAAAAATCAAAAATATGTTAGAGAAATTACACTACGTTGATGTGGAATCCAAAGATGTGGCATATGCGAGCTCAGAGACGTCATTCAAAAGCATACTATACCAGTGTTCAACAGCCAAACGAGTTGATAGAGAAAAAACCGAACACGATACCATTAGTTCTTGACGACATTAAACATAAGAGACATTTTCCGTACGCCATAGCGTCGAGATCGAGTGGCCTCAGAGCATATTTTGGTTACGAATAACTATAAAAAGATGTATATAATTATGCGTATATAAAATAAAAAAAATAGCCGAATAAATTAATATAACTTTGAATAAAATATAATATCGCCTTTTTTCTTGTATTATGCATTATACAGTGTAAGTACCCAATTAATTTTCCCATGTATTTCTACAACATTAAACTGAAGTTTAAATAATTGTTTGTGACAAATATACAACTGTTTTACAAGATCCATAAAAAAATAATTTTTACGTAGGTATTGTGAAACTCCAACAAGATTTGTTGAATGAATGTAGTAGGCATACATTTTGTATCTCTGACAAATACTAGGTACAAGTGTACACTGTACAACATAATAATAATATGTTAGCTACCACAAAGTAACATTTCTATAAAATTACATTAGGTTACCAATATACACGCATATTATAAAAAAAAAAATACATACTTTGTTTATACAAACATGAACGTATATTATTTTAGAATTACGATACAAATCCGTTGAAAAAGTTAACACGCGATGTTACATTACATAAAAGGGTCTTTTATTTATTGAATTTTACGAACCTTTTAGTAAAAAATATAAAATATTCAATAGAGATCACATTATTTGTCCGGGTTATCCCTTTTTTTTACGTGGGTACATTCACATGCGCAAATGACGGTATATAGGAGTCATGAAACCAGTGGTGTCAGCACCAGTGTCGGGAATTCGGATAACTGAGAATGTATTTAGAACAAGATATAAGATAACACGAATAAAATTATCTAGATAAAGATAAAAGATAAAACAGTAGGATTCGTCTAGATAAAGATAAATTAATTTGTATCTAAGTAAAAAATGAAAAAAGACAAATTCCAATACACTAATCAGCACGTATAAAAATCATTCTAATGTAAATTTAGGTACAAAATTAGGACTAGACGATAGTTACTAAAAACACTAAAAAGTAAAATCGTATCCGTATCAATGTTTATTACATTATACGTAATGTACCTATATAATGTAGGTGCAGATAATAACTGTATTATTGTATTATGTACTACCTATATACAGTTTTTATACTAATACTTGCGTGTCAATATAAATTCTCGTTTTATTTGTTTAATTCCGTTTTAACTAATTTTAATAGTATTCTTTTATTATCACGATTTAAAATACTTAAATGTGTTTATGGTGGTTAACATATATATATATATATATATATATAAACATAATATATACAGTGCTCGAATTAGAAAAAAATTAGGAGGGCGCAAAAGTATGATAAAAATTTGAGTTCTCGAAAATATTTTACATGTGTTTTATTGTTTTATTGTTGGATATAAATTCACGAAATTCTGGATTTTTTTTAATTTCCTTGCCCCTTTAAAAACCTCCACAGTTAATCTTTTTACGAAGTAAACATCAATTTTTGAGATGCATGTTTAAATGTATGACTTGAATTTATATAAGTACTATAAATTGTATAAATATCTAATCCACCCACACAGCAAAAAGCCATTTAAATTCAATCATTTTTAAAACTCGTAAGAATATTTTAATATTTAAAATATTATTACATTGTATACCCGAAGTTACTGGTTAGTTTTTGGTACACGCTGAAGATGACAAATTAGTTGTGAAAATATCTACGTATATGCAAAATAAAAGTGTATAGTATTATGACTTCGGATTTATAATATAATAATATTATAAATAGTCACAAGTATTCATTATATATATATATTAATTTTAATATTAATGTCAACATTTTTATTTTTAACACCACCCGAAATTTTCTAACACCTAACTGCTCTTTAAATATTCAAATTAACTTCATATTTTTTAAATATCCCACAGATGTTTATTATAGATAAAATGCACAGTATACCTGATTTTCTCTTTCACTTTCCCTCCACTAGGTACACCCCAATAAATTGACTCTTAAAAATTCAATATCGATTTTTGAGATCATAAGGTCTGAAATTCGTATATGATATTGAAATTTTATAATATTATTGCAATAAAATATAATTATTATTCCAGTTCTTAACTTAGAATAATTAGAGAAGAGGTACGATAAAATATTATTGAAAAATTAAGAAGTACTCCGACCCCCCCCCCACCCATCCTAATTCAATCACTGTTTTTATAGTGTAAATCGTAGTAAATAAATATGTAAAATAATTTCCCGAATTAAAGTTTATATTTAAATACCTATAGGTATATAAAAATTACGATTTGAATCATTTATTTGTAAAATATATCATACTCGTTTAAAAAAATATATTTAAAATAGGTAATTGTATTTTTGTGTAATGTAATAATGTTTATTCAACAATTCACTCTTAATTTATTGTTTTTATTTTATTTTAAAATTATAAAAATATCAATAATACAATGACGCGTACCTTATACTATATATATATTATTACTCTGTTATTATTATTTATGCCTTGTGGCTTATGGTATTTTGAATTTAAGTGCGTGTACCTATACCTATATTATATAGTATATACATACATTAAAAATAACATAATATACGAGCATATACCTACCTATACAATACGCATATTTATACATCCTTTATACAATAAAATGACCGAAAACGTCTATAAAATTGAAATATACCTATATACATACTATTTTTAATATATACAAACTCGAAAATTTTAATTTTATTGACTTTTATTTAATATTTATTGTAAGTGCAGCAAAAAAAAAAAAAAAAAAAAAAATGCATAGCTATAAAAGATACATTAACAACTTTTGTAAATAACCTTAGAAGATTCAATATTTATATACCTAACGATTTCCATATAATATAAGTATAATATATATATAGGTACCTACATAGTTACCAGGTATCTACATTCAGTAGTTGTAGCGGTATATCAAAAAGATTCCAATTTTACACCCAAAATACCTTTGTGATCATGTTAAAGCATAAAATGTATAATATATGGTATCCCGACAATATTTCATTTTTTTTTTTTCGTGTTCTTAATGTAGGCATACTTTTAGGTGTAACACATACTCGTGTATATACGACTAAGCCAATAATATTAAATAGATATATAGGTAATATATAGTGTATAATGTGCATATACTAGTATATAGCAAATTAATCTACTGTACGAGCTTTTTTGTGCTGTCGGTACCTATATAATTTATGTATTTTTACAATTAATAGAGATGTCCGGATACCTATTTATAGAGATACCTATTATCTCTATAATAATATAATATCTAATTGAACTATAGCTTTTCTTTATTTTCTTCTCTGTTTTAAATAATTTTATTAGATAAAATTATTTGTATATATAGTAGGTACCTCGTTTATTAAAATTTAATCCTTACCTAAATCAATGTGTGCAAATACACCTTGATTAATAATTAATACTTGTAAATTATAATACACAAAACCTACAGAAAAAACCAATTGGGGAAGTGAATTACTGGTTGAAATTAATTACAAAAATTAATCATTATATGAAGAAAAACAATTCGAAACGAAACTATATCGGCTTAGTAAAGTTTTTAAAATGTTAAGTATAAAGCCGGGACGATACAATGATAATAAAACGTGATAGTTACTATCACTAATGAGAATAATTATGATAATAAATAACTCCTTAATATTCGGTAGGTTGGAAACCTAAAGTAGATACTCATCATGATCCCTTTTTACTCTGCTCTTATATTCTTCAATGATTTTATCCCATAAACAAGGTAATTTTTGGTACTTCTCCAAAAACTCCAAAATTTTTAATTGGTTTGCCATATAGTTACTACTAGTTACTACATAATACTATACCTATTAAACGTTGACACCACTATATCTGATTTAAATACAATAAACAAACAAATTTCAGTATTTTGTTGGTAAATCGATAAAGATAAACAAACGATAACATATTTCGCTACTCTCGTGATAGTAAAAAATGCGTGGTAGTATGCGTTTACACGGTTATAGTTACTATCACTCTAGTGAGAGCGATACTCACTATCGCCCTACTTGTTCACAAGATGATACTCTCATAGTAGTAATTCTAACGATAGCATACTATCGCGTTTTACTATCATCGTGTATTCGTGTGGACCCGGCTTTAAAGATAGATTATGAATATAGATTTTAATTACTATAAATATATATTTAGGTAATTTTCTATTAAAATGTCTAGTCATAACTCTAAAAATCAAAATCTATGAATTCTATCAAAAAAATCTAAAAAAATACGTTCAAATGTATAAAAATTTTAAGTACCTACTTAAAAAAAAAAATTATGCTAGAAGATTTTTTAAAATTTTCAGAATATTATTTTTATTATATTAAATATGCATGTTTTTGCAATGAAAATTGTGAATTTTTTAAAAACAATAAATTTTCAAAAGTCATATATAATTAGCCCAAAAATGATTTTTTTTAAATAATACCTATTATGTCTATATTGTATAGGTACCTATTTTAATACTTATCATTTCTACTTAAATAATTTATAATCGATAAAAATTACCAAAAAAAAAAATATTTTCAAAAATTTTACACCAGCCAAAATATTTACGCCACCCAAAAATTTTACGCCCGGGGATAAAACCCCGTCTACCTCCCCTCCCCTTAGTTCTGCCACTGTATATAATATAATAAAATACAATTCACAATACAATTTTGTGTAAAAACTGATAAGTCGTGAGAAAATTCTGAAAATCTCTCAAAAGTACTAGATTATCCAATTACATTGACGACAAGTCATATAAAATTTGATTGCAGTTTTACTGCAAAAGCTCTTTAAAAAAAAAATCCTTGGTAATTACTAACATCTATAAATTAAATAATTTTTAGTTTTCACGTGTATTCGGAGGATTATAAAATGATTTGAATAGCCCACCAAAGTCCCGTTTATTTTTATCTCCGATTATTTGTCTACTCTCTCTGGTCTACCTTCCCGTAAGTCCCGAAAGTCAGATCACGCCTATGACAAATACTAAATCAATACAAAACAATGTTGAATAATTAAAAATATTTCTCACCATATAAATTATAATGTTATCTAGTTTAATATAGCTATATGTAAATATCATCTATAGCTAAAGTATATTAGGTGTCTAATAATTTTTGTACAAATAATTATTTTAATCGGTCACTATATAGTAGTAATAAATATAATAATAAGTCTTACAGGGTTTTCTTAGAGGCTTGAGCGATATATCATCTTACTTGACTAATGCAACTTCAATATATATTGTTTCATACTATTCTACGGACCCCTTAAACATTGTACCCTGGAAACCCCTCTACGGAGTTAAACTAAACTTTGTAGACTTGATTATTTTATACAAGTGTTATTGCTGTGTCCCTACGGTACAAAACAAACTAACATTATTACGAACATTGAACACACTAGACAATATTATAGTCCCGTGTTTTATTGTAGTTTATTAACAAATTAATAAACAATTTATTTTGTAAAATTAATAGTGTGTGGATAATCTGTAACAGCATGATAGTCTGAAACACTATGACTGAATGTGCGTTTACTGTTCCCAATAACGATGCATACAATATATCAATACAAGTAAAAAAAAAAATTTAAGAGGTTCGATAACAGACAAATAACTTTGATTGTGTTTATGTAGGTACCTATATTATTATTACCATAAGCTCCTCTATTCTAGCTAGAAGCTCTAAGAGGAAAAACTCATAAAAGTCTATTTACTTCTAAAAATAAAGACATTTTAGAGTAAGTAATCCAGACCACACGAAATATCAAAAATCGATAAAAAAAAAAAATATATTAAAGTGGTCAATTTTGAGGATCTTGGAAGTTATATTTCTCAAAACGTTCTAATGTTTACCTACAAAATAACATCCTAAAGTTGATTCTAAAGTATTCAAATGTAGTTGCAGATCTACAAATTTTCTAATATTTTGAGTAATTATATAATAGGTAGGTAGGTATGATAAAATAATTAATATTTAATAATCCGATCAGCATATAAGGGGTGGAAACACTTTGCTCGTTGAGTAGGATACAGATAGTAGATATATATAATTGGATTTGAAAACAATAATAAATCCTTTCTTTCGACAAAACAATTCCGAGGATAGCTTCGGTGTAATAAACATAATTATAATATTAGTGAAAATAAAATTTAAAAATATTTTTCAAATTTAAGACGCATATTATCATATATATATTCTGTGAAAATATCAAACTTCTAGACACATTATTTTCGGAATTACGAAGAAATAATACGTTTTTGCTATTTTCAAGTATATATATAGTTATATATATATATATAATATAGTTTTATTATAATAAATAGTTATAGTAATATAGTTATATATTACCTATGCAGCGAGTTTAGAGTTTATAGAAAAATTACCTCTTTAGAGTACCTTCCTGTTTAATTTTTCTACCGAAAAATAGGTATAGGTACACACGTACCGATTGGATCAACTCTTCTGATTGAAAAGTTGTTCACAGAAAAATTCAGTAAAATCAAAATAAATATATTTGTAAATATATTTCGCTCCACTCAGAATCTAAAATGTATACATTTCTTTATTTTTTTATAGTTTCACAAATATAAGAGAATTAGGTAGTAAACACATATTACTATTTTATGTATATACGCGGGTATCAGTTTATGAAAAAAAATTTTAGAGGAACATAGTGACGCACCAGGATTTTTTCAAGATCCAAAGCCTAATTACATAAAATTAAATACGAGTATAATATAATATTTTTTCGATAAAATCTGAATTTTTTACTATTGTTGTATGTGCCAAAGGAGTGTCCGGGGCCCGATGTCGACCAACCACCCATATATATAGGGGTAGAGGAGGAGGTATATATAAGGATCAACATTTTTTCAAGCACATTCATGTTGTTGTGAGTCAAATAAAATAAATCTCGACTACTCGTGTTTCTAAATGCGATAATGACATAATACAGAAAATATTAAACCTATAGGTGCATCTACAATCATACTAAATAATAATCGTACCTATAGAACAAGACTGCCACAACTCAAAATTCATCAATTTTGAGTTATGACTACTTTTGAATAGTACAAAATTAGCTCTATACGATGCAAGAACGCCACATTCACTATCATTTTTCATTTTGATACCAAAAAGATGTGGCAGTATTAAACTACTCTATTTTTAGCTAATTTTCAAAGCAACACAGTCATATTTACTTTATGGCAGTAAGTATATACGTTTGTGCATTTATCCAATTAATCATTGAAGTTGAAATACAAGACTGCCTTATTTCGATTTGTGGCGTTCTTGCGCTAAATAAAAACTGATTTTCGTGTGATATGTTGAATGCAAAACGGTAATATTTAGAGTTAATACTGCAGTCTTTTGTTTATAAATATATAAATATTTTCCCCGCTTTGCGTCAGTATATATGGCTGTCTTAAAATCAAAATTCGGGTATGCGATACAGCCACACCTAAAAATATGGCAGTCTTGCATTCACTTGAAAAATTGTAAAAGACCACTAGTTTTCGGGCTTAAAGGAATATTTCATAATATTTGAAGAAATTATATTGTAAAGCGTGTTTGTATGTATTTAAGTTTTTATTTTCAAATGCATAGACAGGTAATGAAATGTCTCAGTTTTAAACTTCAAATGGCTTTTTCGCGAAACTATGAACTTTAAGTTGTGGCAGCTGTCTTGTCACTCTAGAGTTGCGAAATATTAAAACGTATACACTCTTTCGGTTATTTCCATCGAAATATTACGTTCTATTGACTAAAATATTAAATGTATATAGATACCACGTACATACTTGTACTCGTATATAGTATTATATAAATATATATACCTATTATATTACATCGACTGGCCGAATACAGTCGTTATATACTTATAGCGTTTTCCATCTATTTCATTAATTTACACTACACAAGTGCCGAGGGTTTCACACTACAAGCGTGTACAACACGAGTAACAATGCCTTATCAATAAATAGTGTAATATTGCTCTCTACACAATAGATAACATGTTATAAAATATCTAAACCTGTTTATCCGTAAAATTGTGAACTACTTCAGTAACAAAATTTAACACTGTTGGAACATCAACTTTCATCACTTTAGAAATTATATAATTATATATGTATAGGTACACTATACATATCATCATCGTCACTTGAAGATGAGGATAGTATATCGAATGAAACAACAATTTTTTGTCGAATATTCATATTTATAATATAGTACAAAACGGTAAATACAATTCGAATAAAATGAAATAACCATATTTTATATAAATGAAATAGAGACATATTAACATAATAACAATGCTTAACGAATTATCTTATCAGAAAACATTATTATCAATATAGATGATAATTCGACACCGTCAAAAATCACTTTGTCATTTTTCTGCGCCCGTGTAGATAACAAATAAAGTGCACTTTCATATAGAATTTGCGTTATCTATTGCACTGTTGATACCTGCAAATAATTCTAATCATTTTCATAGAAAAAGTGTACACCAGCGACGCTAATAATGAATGCTACCTACATAATTTAGTGCAACAATAAAGCAAGTCCGTCGAATTATATAATCCACATTAAAAAGAAAATAGTGATATGAACTTGTCTGGTTAAGAGGATGTTACACCCGCATTTGTTGTCTCATATATATAATAGCAAAATCACACTACGCAGAATTGAAATTTTGGCGTTTAGATTAAATTTAGAGTATAAAAACCTACTTATTACAAAATTTAAAGTGAAGAATTTTTTCGAGTGAACCCCATGGGCATTTTGTAATATATCTCTGACGAAAATGTTAGAGCTATTTAAAAATATCAAAAACTAAAAATGACGTAACTTTTTTTTCTGACAATATTTTATAAAAAACCTATGAGTTCACTCGAAATTATTCTTCTCGTTAAATTTGATAATAGGTGTTTAAGCGCTAAATCTAACCAAAATGTCATAATTTCAATTTTGCATTGTATAATTTTACTATATTGCCAATTAGATGGACGGAGACAGAAAATGCGGGTATAATAGGATCCTCTTAAAATTAAATTTTAAATAATTGAAATAATTATAATGCTTTTTATTTTAGTTAGCTTCATTGCTTTTGTTTTATTTACTATATGTACCTAACATCTATATATTATTATAATAAAATACTCACTATAACCTATTATAGGTACCTATAATATAATAGGTATAGGTACAGCCGGCACAGGTACCTACCATTTTGATCATATTACATATAGTCAGTGGCGTAGCCAAGGGGGGTTTGGGGGTTCAACCCCCCTCCCTATTGCTTTTTTTTTTTAAATTTAAAAATCCACTGCAACAGAAATTGCACTGGAACTATTCAAAGAGTATGTGTTTTTTTTTTAAATACCTACTCTAAAAGAAATAATATTTTAACAGAATCAATATCACATTTATGCTCTTCATCAAATCACAAACGGTTAAAACTTTTATGTCCAACAAGGTGGGTAGAACGGCATGATTCTGTGCTTATTTTTATCGGGTTGTTTGATGCCATAATTGACAGTTTAACGAAAATTTCTACTTGGATAGATAAGTTGGCTTTATCAGGAGCGTACCAATTACTGTGTACTATAAAACAACCAGAATTTATACTATCAGCTTATATATTGGGAAATGTGTTGAGTATGAGTTTACCATTAAGTAAACTTCACCAGACACAGAATATAGATCTGATTGAAGCTATTCAGAATGCTGATAACTTAGAAAATACAATTAAAAATACAAGATTAAATGCAGAAAGAGAATTTAAAATTATATTTAATAATGTTAAATCTAAATGTGATATCTTAAATATTGAAATACCTATGCCTCGTATAGTGCATATTCAAAAAAACAAATGTAACATACAGGCAAATTTTCCTGAGGATTACTACAGAATTTCTTTATTCATTCCATTTATAGATCATTTCTTAAATCAAATTAATGAGTGTTTTTTATCCCATAGGTCTTGAAAATTTTAGCTATATTTTGCCATTATCAAATCACATACTGAACGAAGAAAAAATTAAACAGCTAGTTGAAATATATCAAGATGATTTAGATTGGGATATATTAACAGCAGTGGGTGAAATTAAAATGTGGCAACAAAAATTTGTAGGGAATCCAAATTCACCAAAAAATGCCATTGATGCTCTTGAACAGTGCAATGTAACAATTTTTCCAACAACAATCAAACTTTTACAGATATTGGCCACTCTTCCAGTAACTACTGCAAATAGTGAACGATCCTTTTCTACATTAAAAAGGTTAAAAACCTATTTGCGAAATACTACGTCGCAAAATACAATAAACGGTTTAGCAATGATGAATACTCACAATGATATAATGATAAACCCTGACGATGTCTTAAATGTATTAGCAGCAAAAACAAAAAGATTACGATTAATATAAATTAATATAAATTATAATTTGAAATATGATATAGTTTATAATCTGCAATTACTCTTTAATTTAATTTATTAATTATTACTTAATTAATTACCTAATCGTCTTACCTTTATGTGTGATCTTAAATTTGAATAAGACGTTTGAGATGTCAAAATGATTTTACGAGGTACACACAATAAACAATCGAATTTTATATTTTTGTCTGTTTTTTCCAATTTGTTTAAAAAACTCGCCAAGTTGAGGCCACTTTGGGCCATCATTTACTTCGGCATCATCAGCTGATTCACTCATTTTAAATTAAATAAAATTAAAAACATTTAACACACAGCTGGTGGTATAAGAATAAAAAACGCAGTTACACAAAGCAAAATAAAATATGACAGCCCAGCGTGGTCGGAGTTGGGAAATACCCATAGAACTATCTCAAATCATGATAATAAATTATAATACATGAAACATAATCAGCTGTGTTGTAATTTGATAATAATATTATGAGCACTGAACTAAAAACATGAAAAGCGTATTGGGAATACAATTTGTGCCCATAAGAAGGCTACCATATTGTTTCCTGACATTTTTGTTTCCATGATATAATAACGTTTTCTTATAACATATTCGATTTGACGAATTCAAAGTGCACTGAAAATATGTATGCACTCTACGAGTGCAACACTGATTCTGCACTATTTTTTTCTAATCGAATACAAAATAGTATTGTCATGGAAAAAAAAACTATTTTGAAATTTAAATTATTTTAA